>JANJGN010002934.1:0-55504 GCA_026770705.1 Isurus oxyrinchus
GTAACTCACTCCCGGGTATCTGTTATTCTATATATAAACCACCCTGAACCCCTCGATTAGATTCCAATCTGTAACTCACTCCCGGGTCTCTGTTATTCTATACATAAATCACCCCGAACCCTTCAATTAGATTCCAGTCTGTAATGACACCCCGGGTATCTGTTATTCTATATATAAACCCCACCGAACCCCTCGATTAGATTCCAGTCTGTAACTCACTCCCGGGTATCTGTTATTCTATATCTAAACCCCCCCGAACCCCTCGATTAGATTCCAGTCTGTAACTCACTCCCGGGTATCTGTTATTCTATATATAAACAACCCCGAACCCCTCGATTAGATTCCAGTCTATAACTCACTCCCGGGTATCTGTTATTCTATATATAAATCCCACTGAACCCCTCGATTAGATTCCAGTCTGTAACGCACTAACGGGTATCTGTTATTCTACATATAAATCCCCCGAACCCCTCAATTAGATTTCAGTCTGAAACTCACTCCTGGCTATCTGTTATTCTATACATAAATCATCCCAAGCATTTCGATTAGATTCCAGTCTGTAACTCACTCCCGGGTATCTGTTATTCTATATATAAACCCACCCCGAACTCCTCGATTAGATTCCAGTCTGTAACTCACTCCCGGGTATCTGTTATTCTATATATAAACACCCTGAACACCTTGGTTAGATTCCAGTCTGTAACTCACTCCCGGGTATCTGTTATTCTATATATAAACCAACCGAAACCCCTCGATTAGATTCCAGTCTGTAACTCACTCCCGGGTGTCTGTTATTCTATATATAAACCCCCCCGAACCCCTCGATTAGATTCCAGTCTATAACTCACTCCCGGGTATCTGTTATTCTATATATAAACAACCCCGAACCCCTCGATTAGATTCCAGTCTATAACTCACTCCCGGGTATCTGTTATTCTATATATAAATCCCACTGAACCCCTCGATTAGATTCCAGTCTGTAACGCAGTCCTGGCTATCTGTTATTCTATACATAAATCATCCCAAGCATTTCGATTAGATTCCAGTCTGTAACTCACTCCCGGGTATCTGTTATTCTATATATAAACCACCCCGAACCCCTCGATTAGATTCCAGTCTGTAACTCACTCCCGGGTATCTGTTATTCTATATATAAACCACCCCGAACCCCTCGATTAGATTCCAGTCTGTAACTCACTCCCGGGTATCTGTTATTCTATATATAAACCACCCCGAACCCCTCGATTAGATTCCAGTCTGTAACTCACTACCGGGTATCTGTTATTCTATATATAAACCCCCCCGAACCCCTCGATTAGATTCCAGTCTGTAACTCACTCCCAGGTATCTGTTATTCTATATATAAACCATCCCGAACCCCTCAATTAGATTCCAGTCTGTAACTCACTCCCGGGTATCTGTTATTCTATATATAAACCATCCCGAACCCCTCGATTAGATTTCAGTCTGTAACTCACTCCCAGGTATCTGTTATTCTATATATAAACCATCCCGAACCCCTCAATTAGATTCCAGTCTGTAACTCACTCCCAGGTATCTGTTATTCTATATATAAACCATCCCGAACCCCTCGATTAGATTCCAGTCTGTAACTCACTCCCAGGTATCTGTTATTCTATATATAAACACCCTGAACACCTTGATTAGATTCCAGTCTGTAACTCACTCCCAGGTATCTGTTATTCTATATATAAACCATCCCGAACCCCTCAATTAGATTCCAGTCTGTAACTCACTCCCGGGTATCTGTTATTCTATATATAAAACCATCCCGAACCCCTCGATTAGATTCCAGTCTGTAACTCACTCCCAGGTATCTGTTATTCTATATATAAACACCCTGAACCCCTTGATTAGATTCCAGTCTGTAACTCACTCCCAGGTATCTGTTATTCTATATATAAACCACCCCGATCACCTCGATTAGATTCCTGTCAGTAACTCACTCCCGGGTATCTGTTATTCTATATATAAACCACCCTGACCCCCTCGATTAGATTCCAGTCTGTAACTCACTCCCGGGTATCTGTTATTCTATATATAAACCCACCCGAACCCCTCGATTAGATTCCAGTCAGTAAGTCACTCCCGGGTATCTGTTATTCTATATTTCAACCCCCCCGAACCCCTCGATTAGATTCCAGTCTGTAACTCACTCCCGGGTATCTGTTATTCTATATATAAACCCCCCCGAACCCCTCGATTAGATTCCAGTCTGTAACTCACTCCCAGATATCTGTTATTCTATATATAAACCACCCCGATCACCTCGATTAGATTCCAGTCAGTAACTCACTCCCGGGTATCTGTTATTCTATATATAAACTACCCCGAACCCCTCGATTAGATTCCAGTCTGTAACTCACTCCCGGGTATCTGTTATTCTATATATAAACCCCCCGAACCCCTCGATTAGATTCCAGTCTGTAACTCACTCTCAGGTATCTGTTATTCTATATATAAACACCCTGAACCCCTTGATTAGATTCTAGTCTGTAACTCACTCCCAGGTATCTGTTATTCTATATATAAACCACCCCGAACGCCTCGATTAGATTCCAGTCTGTAACTCACTCCCGGGTATCTGTTATTCTATATATAAAGCACCCCGAACCCTCGATTAGATTCCAGTCTGTAACTCACTCCTGGGTGTCCTGTTATTCTATATATAAGGCACCCCGAACCCCTCGATTAGATTCCAGTCTGTAACTCACACCCGGGTATCTGTTATTCTATGTATCAACCACCCCGAACCCCTCGATTAGATTCCAGTCTGTAACTCACTAACGGGTATCTGTTATTCTATATATAAACCCCCCCGAACCCCTCGATTAGATTCCAGTCTGTAACTCACTCCCAGGTATCTGTTATTCTATATATAAACCACCCCGAACGCCTCGATTAGATTCCAGTCTGTAACTCACTCCCGGGTATCTGTTATTCTATATATAAAGCACCCCGAACCCTCGATTAGATTCCAGTCTGTAACTCACTCCCGGGTATCTGTTATTCTATATATAAACCACCCCGAACCCCTCTATTAGATTCCAGTCTGCAACTCACTCCCGGGTATCAGTTGTTCTGTATATAAACCACCCCGATCACCTCGATTAGATTCCAGTCTGTAACTCACTCCCGGGTATCTGTTATTCTATATATAAACCACCTGAACCCCTCGATTAGATTCCAGTCTGTAACTCACTCCCAGATATCTGTTATTCTATATATATATAACCCCTGAAAACCTCGATTAGATTCCAGTCTGTAACTCACTCCCGGGTATTTTTTATTCTATATATAAACCCCCTGAAAACCTCGATTAGATTCCAGTCTGTAACTCACTCCCGGGTATCTGTTATTCTATATATAAACCACCCTGAACCCCTCAATTGGATTCCAGTCTGTAACTCACTCCCGGGTCTCTGTTATTCTATACATAAAGCATCCCAAGCATTTCGATTAGATTCCAGTCTGTAACTCACTCCCGGGTATCTGTTATTCGATATATAAACACCCTGAACACCTCGATGAGATTCCAGTATGTAACTCACTCTCGGGAATCTCTTATTCTATATATAAACCCCACCGAACCCCTCGATTAGATTCCAGTACGTAACTCACTCTCGGGAATCTCTTATTCTATATATAAACCCCACCGAACCCCTCGATTAGATTCCAGTCTGCAACTTACTCCCGGGAATCTGTTATTCTATATACAAACCGCCTGAAACGCTTGATTAGATTCCAGTCTGTAATTCACTTCCAGGTATCTGTTATTCTATATATAAACCACACCGTACCCTCGTTTAGATTCCAGTCTGTAACTCACTCCCGGATATCTGTGATTCTATATATAAACCCCCCCAGAACCCCTCGATTAGATTCCAGTCTGTAACTCACTCCCAGGTATCTGTTATTCTATATATAAAGCACCCCGAGCCCCTCGATTAGATTCCAGTCTGTAACTCACTCCTGGGTGTCTGTTATTCTATATATCAACCACCCCGAACCCCTCGATTAGATTCCAGTCTGTAACTCACTCCCGGGTGTCTGTTATTCTATATATAAACCCGCCCGAACCCCTCGATTAGATTCCAGTCTGTAACTCACTCCCAGGTATCTGTTATTCTATATATAAACCACCCCGATCACCTCGATTAGATTCCAATCTATAACTCACTCCCGGGTATCTGTTATTCTATATATAAACCACCCGAACCCCTCGATTAGATTCCAGTCTGTAACTCACTCCCGGGTGTCTGTAATTCTATATATAAACCCCCCCGAACCCCTCGATTAGATTCCAGTCTGTAACTCACTCCCAGGTATCTGTTATTCTATATATAAACCACCCCGAACCCCTCGATTAGATTCCAGTCTGTAACTCACTCCCGGGTATCTGTTATTCTATATATAAACCACCCCGAACCCCTCGATTATAATCCAGTCTGTAACTCACTCCCAGGTATCTGTTATTCTATATATAAACCACCCCGATCACCTCGATGAGATTCCAGTCAGTAACACACTCCCGGGTATCTGTTATTCTATATATAAACCCCCCCGAACCCCTCGATTAGATTCCAGTCTGTAACTCACTCCCGGATATCTGTTATTCTATATATATATATATATATACCCCCTGAAAACCTCGATTAGATTCCAGTCTGTAACTCACTCCCGGGTATCTGTTATTCTATATATAAACCACCCTGAACCCCTCAATTGGATTCCAGTCTGTAACTCACTCCCGGGTCTCTGTTATTCTATACATAAATCATCCCAAGCATTTCGATTAGATTCCAGTCTGTAACTCACTCCCGGGTATCTGTTATTCGATATATAAACACCCTGAGCACCTCGATTAGATTCCAGCCTGTAACTCACTCCCAGATATCTGTTATTCTATATATAAACACCCCGAACCCCTCGATTAGATTCCAGTCTGTAACTCACTCCCAGGTATTTGTTATTCTATATATAAATCCCCTGAAAACCTCGATTAGATTCCAGTCTGTAACTCACTCCCGGGTATCTGTTATTCTATATATAAACCAGCCTGAACCCCTCGATTAGATTCCAGTCTGTAACTCACTCCCGGGTCTCTGTTATTCTATACATAAATCACCCCGAGCATTTTCGATTAGATTCCAGTCTGTAACTCACTCCCAGGTATCTGTTATTCAACATAAAAACCACCCCGAACCCCTCGATTAGATTCCAGTCTGTAACTAACTCACGGGTATCTGTTATTCTATATATAAACCACACCGAACCCCTCGATTAGATTCCAGTCTGTAACTCACTCCCGGATATCTGTTATTCTATATATAAACCCCCCCGAACCCCTCGATTAGATTCCAGTCTGTAACTCACTCCCGGGTATTTGTTATTCTATATATAAATCCCCTGAAAACCTCGATTAGATTCCAGTTTGTAACTCACTCCCGGGTATCTGTTATTCTATATATAAACCACCCTGAACCCCTCGATTAGATTCCAATCTGTAACTCACTCCCGGGTCTCTGTTATTCTATACATAAATCACCCCGAACCCTTCAATTAGATTCCAGTCTGTAATGACACCCGGGTATCTGTTATTCTATATATAAACCCCACCGAACCCCTCGATTAGATTCCAGTCTGTAACTCACTCCCGGGTATCTGTTATTCTATATCTAAACCCCCCCGAACCCCTCGATTAGATTCCAGTCTGTAACTCACTCCCGGGTATCTGTTATTCTATATATAAACAACCCCGAACCCCTCGATTAGATTCCAGTCTATAACTCACTCCCGGGTATCTGTTATTCTATATATAAATCCCACTGAACCCCTCGATTAGATTCCAGTCTGTAACGCACTAACGGGTATCTGTTATTCTACATATAAATCCCCCGAACCCCTCAATTAGATTTCAGTCTGAAACTCACTCCTGGCTATCTGTTATTCTATACATAAATCATCCCAAGCATTTCGATTAGATTCCAGTCTGTAACTCACTCCCGGGTATCTGTTATTCTATATATAAACCCACCCCGAACTCCTCGATTAGATTCCAGTCTGTAACTCACTCCCGGGTATCTGTTATTCTATATATAAACACCCTGAACACCTTGGTTAGATTCCAGTCTGTAACTCACTCCCGGGTATCTGTTATTCTATATATAAACCAACCGAAACCCCTCGATTAGATTCCAGTCTGTAACTCACTCCCGGGTGTCTGTTATTCTATATATAAACCCCCCCGAACCCCTCGATTAGATTCCAGTCTATAACTCACTCCCGGGTATCTGTTATTCTATATATAAACAACCCCGAACCCCTCGATTAGATTCCAGTCTATAACTCACTCCCGGGTATCTGTTATTCTATATATAAATCCCACTGAACCCCTCGATTAGATTCCAGTCTGTAACGCACTCCTGGCTATCTGTTATTCTATACATAAATCATCCCAAGCATTTCGATTAGATTCCAGTCTGTAACTCACTCCCGGGTATCTGTTATTCTATATATAAACCACCCCGAACCCCTCGATTAGATTCCAGTCTGTAACTCACTCCCGGGTATCTGTTATTCTATATATAAACCACCCCGAACCCCTCGATTAGATTCCAGTCTGTAACTCACTCCCGGGTATCTGTTATTCTATATATAAACCACCCCGAACCCCTCGATTAGATTCTAGTCTGTAACTCACTACCGGGTATCTGTTATTCTATATATAAACCCCCCCGAACCCCTCGATTAGATTCCAGTCTGTAACTCACTCCCAGGTATCTGTTATTCTATATATAAACCATCCCGAACCCCCTCAATTAGATTCCAGTCTGTAACTCACTCCCGGGTATCTGTTATTCTATATATAAACCATCCCGAACCCCTCGATTAGATTCCAGTCTGTAACTCACTCCCAGGTATCTGTTATTCTATATATAAACCATCCCGAACCCCTCAATTAGATTCCAGTCTGTAACTCACTCCCAGGTATCTGTTATTCTATATATAAACCATCCCGAACCCCTCGATTAGATTCCAGTCTGTAACTCACTCCCAGGTATCTGTTATTCTATATATAAACACCCTGAACACCTTGATTAGATTCCAGTCTGTAACTCACTCCCAGGTATCTGTTATTCTATATATAAACCATCCCGAACCCCTCAATTAGATTCCAGTCTGTAACTCACTCCCGGGTGTCTGTTATTCTATATATAAACCATCCCGAACCCCTCGATTAGATTCCAGTCTGTAACTCACTCCCAGGTATCTGTTATTCTATATATAAACACCCTGAACCCCTTGATTAGATTCCAGTCTGTAACTCACTCCCAGGTATCTGTTATTCTATATATAAACCACCCCGATCACCTCGATTAGATTCCTGTCAGTAACTCACTCCCGGGGTATCTGTTATTCTATATATAAACCACCCTGACCCCCTCGATTAGATTCCAGTCTGTAACTCACTCCCGGGTATCTGTTATTCTATATATAAACCCACCCGAACCCCTCGATTAGATTCCAGTCAGTAAGTCACTCCCGGGTATCTGTTATTCTATATTTCAACCCCCCCGAACCCCTCGATTAGATTCCAGTCTGTAACTCACTCCCGGGTATCTGTTATTCTATATATAAACCCCCCCGAACCCCTCGATTAGATTCCAGTCTGTAACTCACTCCCAGATATCTGTTATTCTATATATAAACCACCCCGATCACCTCGATTAGATTCCAGTCAGTAACTCACTCCCGGGTATCTGTTATTCTATATATAAACTACCCCGAACCCCTCGATTAGATTCCAGTCTGTAACTCACTCCCGGGTATCTGTTATTCTATATATAAACCCCCCGAACCCCTCGATTAGATTCCAGTCTGTAACTCACTCTCAGGTATCTGTTATTCTATATATAAACCACCCCGAACGCCTCGATTAGATTCCAGTCTGTAACTCACTCCCGGGTATCTGTTATTCTATATATAAAGCACCCCGAACCCTCGATTAGATTCCAGTCTGTAACTCACTCCTGGGTGTCTGTTATTCTATATATAAGGCACCCCGAACCCCTCGATTAGATTCCAGTCTGTAACTCACACCCGGGTATCTGTTATTCTATGTATCAACCACCCCGAACCCCTCGATTAGATTCCAGTCTGTAACTCACTAACGGGTATCTGTTATTCTATATATAAACCCCCCCGAACCCCTCGATTAGATTCCAGTCTGTAACTCACTCTCAGGTATCTGTTATTCTATATATAAACACCCTGAACCCCTTGATTAGATTCTAGTCTGTAACTCACTCCCAGGTATCTGTTATTCTATATATAAACCACCCCGAACGCCTCGATTAGATTCCAGTCTGTAACTCACTCCCGGGTATCTGTTATTCTATATATAAAGCACCCCGAACCCTCGATTAGATTCCAGTCTGTAACTCACTCCCGGGTATCTGTTATTCTCTATATAAACCACCCCGAACCCCTCTATTAGATTCCAGTCTGCAACTCACTCCCGGGTATCTGTTATTCTATATATAAACACCCCGATCACCTCGATTAGATTCCAGTTTGTAACTCACTCCCGGGTATCTGTTATTCTATATATAAACCACCTGAACCCCTCGATTAGATTCCAGTCTGTAACTCACTCCCAGGTATTTTTTATTCTATATATAAACCCCCTGAAAACCTCGATTAGATTCCAGTCTGTAACTCACTCCCGGGTATTTTTTATTCTATATATAAACCCCCTGAAAACCTCGATTAGATTCCAGTCTGTAACTCACTCCCGGGTCTCTGTTATTCTATACATAAAGCATCCCAAGCATTTCGATTAGATTCCAGTCTGTAACTCACTCCCGGGTATCTGTTATTCGATATATAAACACCCTGAACACCTCGATGAGATTCCAGTATGTAACTCACTCTCGGGAATCTCTTATTCTATATATAAACCCCACCGAACCCCTCGATTAGATTCCAGTACGTAACTCACTCTCGGGAATCTCTTATTCTATATATAAACCCCACCGAACCCCTCGATTAGATTCCAGTCTGCAACTTACTCCCGGGAATCTGTTATTCTATATACAAACCGCCTGAAACGCTTGATTAGATTCCAGTCTGTAATTCACTTCCAGGTATCTGTTATTCTATATATAAACCACACCGTACCCTCGTTTAGATTCCAGTCTGTAACTCACTCCCGGATATCTGTGATTCTATATATAAACCCCCCCAGAACCCCTCGATTAGATTCCAGTCTGTAACTCACTCCCAGGTATCTGTTATTCTATATATAAAGCACCCCGAGCCCCCTCGATTAGATTCCAGTCTGTAACTCACTCCTGGGTGTCTGTTATTCTATATATCAACCACCCCGAACCCCCTCGATTAGATTCCAGTCTGTAACTCACTCCCGGGTGTCTGTTATTCTATATATAAACCATCCCGAACCCCTCGATTAGATTCCAGTCTGTAACTCACTAACGGGTATCTGTTATTCTATATATAAACCACACCGAACCCCTCGATTAGATTCCAGTCTGTAACTCACTCCCGGGTATCTGTTATTCTATATATAAACCACCCTGAACCCCTCCATTAGATTTCAGTCTGTAACTCACTCCCGGGTGTCTGTTCTTCTATATATAAACCCGCCCGAACCCCCTCGATTAGATTCCAGTCTGTAACTCACTCCCAGGTATCTGTTATTCTATATATAAACCACCCCGATCACCTCGATTAGATTCCAGTCTGTAACTCACTCCCGGGTATCTGTTATTCAACATATAAACCACCCTGAACCCTTCAATTAGATTCCAGTCTGTAATGACACCCGGGGTATCTGTTATTCTATATATAAACCCCCCGAACACCTCGATTACATTCCAGTCTGAAACTCACACCCGGGTATCTGTTATTCTATATATAAACCACCCTGAACCCCTCGATTAGATTCCAGTCTGTAACTCACTCACGGGTCTCTGTTATTCTATACATAAATCACCCCGAGCATTTCGATTGTATTCCAGTCTGTAACTCACTCCCAGGTATCTGTTATTCAACATATAAACCACCACGAACC
Source organism: Isurus oxyrinchus (assembly GCA_026770705.1). Taxonomy (NCBI): domain Eukaryota; kingdom Metazoa; phylum Chordata; class Chondrichthyes; order Lamniformes; family Lamnidae; genus Isurus; species Isurus oxyrinchus. Next base: position 10,118 of record JANJGN010002934.1, read on the forward strand.
CTTCAATTAGATTCCAGTCTGTAATGACACCCGGGTATCTGTTATTCTATATATAAACACCCCGAACTCCTCGATTAGATTCCAGTCTGTAACTCACTCCCGGGTATCAGGCATTCTATATATAAACCACCCCAAACGCCTCGATTAGATTCCAGTCTGTAACTCACTAACGGGTGTCTGTTATTCTATATATAAACCACCCCGAACCCCTCGATTAGATTCCAGTCTGCAACTTACTCCCGGGAATCTGTTATTCTATATACAAACCGCCTGAAACGCTTGATTAGATTCCAGTCTGTAATTCACTTCCAGGTATCTGTTATTCTATATATAAACCACACCGTACCCTCGTTTAGATTCCAGTCTGTAACTCACTCCCGGATATCTGTTATTCTATATATAAACCCCCCCAGAACCCCTCGATTAGATTCCAGTCTGTAACTCACTCCCAGGTATCTGTTATTCTATATATAAAGCACCCCGAGCCCCTCGATTAGATTCCAGTCTGTAACTCACTCCTGGGTGTCTGTTATTCTATATATCAACCACCCCGAACCCCTCGATTAGATTCCAGTCTGTAACTCACTCCCGGGTGTCTGTTATTCTATATATAAACCATCCCGAACCCCTCGATTAGATTCCAGTCTGTAACTCACTAACGGGTATCTGTTATTCTATATATAAACCACACCGAACCCCTCGATTAGATTCCAGTCTGTAACTCACTCCCGGGTATCTGTTATTCTATATATAAACCACCCTGAACCCCTCCATTAGATTTCAGTCTGTAACTCACTCCCGGGTGTCTGTTATTCTATATATAAACCCGCCCGAACCCCTCGATTAGATTCCAGTCTGTAACTCACTCCCAGGTATCTGTTATTCTATATATAAACCACCCCGATCACCTCGATTAGATTCCAGTCTGTAACTCACTCCCGGGTATCTGTTATTCAACATATAAACCACCCTGAACCCTTCAATTAGATTCCAGTCTGTATTGACACCCGGGTATCTGTTATTCTATATATAAACCCCCCGAACACCTCGATTACATTCCAGTCTGAAACTCACACCCGGGTATCTGTTATTCTATATATAAACCACCCTGAACCCCTCGATTAGATTCCAGTCTGTAACTCACTCACGGGTCTCTGTTATTCTATACATAAATCACCCCGAGCATTTCGATTGTATTCCAGTCTGTAACTCACTCCCAGGTATCTGTTATTCAACATATAAACCACCCCGAACCCTTCAATTAGATTCCAGTCTGTAATGACACCCGGGTATCTGTTATTCTATATATAAACACCCCGAACTCCTCGATTAGATTCCAGTCTGTAACTCACTCCCGGGTATCAGGCATTCTATATATAAACCACCCCAAACGCCTCGATTAGATTCCAGTCTGTAACTCACTAACGGGTGTCTGTTATTCTATATATAAACCACCCCGAACCCCTCGATTAGATTCCAGTCTGTAACTCACTCCTGGGTATCTGTTATTCTATATATAAACACCCCGAACCCCTCGATTAGATTCCAGTCTGTAACTCACTCCCGGGTATCTGTTATTCTATATATAAACCCGCCCGAACCCCTCGATTAGATTCCAGTCTGTAACTCACTCCCGGGTATCTGTTATTCTATATATAAACCACCCCAAACCCCTCGATTAGATTCCAATCTATAACTCACTCCCGGGTATCTGTTATTCTATATATAAACCACCCGAACCCCTCGATTAGATTCCAGTCTGTAACTCACTCCCGGGTGTCTGTAATTCTATATATAAACCCCCCCGAACCCCTCGATTAGATTCCAGTCTGTAACTCACTCCCAGGTATCTGTTATTCTATATATAAACCACCCCGAACCCCTCGATTAGATTCCAGTCTGTAACTCACTCCCGGGTATCTGTTATTCTATATATAAACCACCCCGAACCCCTCGATTATAATCCAGTCTGTAACTCACTCCCAGGTATCTGTTATTCTATATATAAACCACCCCGATCACCTCGATGAGATTCCAGTCAGTAACACACTCCCGGGTATCTGTTATTCTATATATAAACCCCCCCGAACCCCTCGATTAGATTCCAGTCTGTAACTCACTCCCGGATATCTGTTATTCTATATATAAATCCCCTGAACCCCTCGAATAGATTCCAGTCTGTAACACACACCCGGTTATCTGTTATTCTATATATAAACCACCTGAACCCCTCAATTAGATTCCAGTCTGTAACTCACTCCCGGATATCTGTTATTCTATATATATATATATACCCCCTGAAAACCTCGATTAGATTCCAGTCTGTAACTCACTCCCGGGTATTTTTTATTCTATATATAAACCCCCTGAAAACCTCGATTAGATTCCAGTCTGTAACTCACTCCCGGGTATCTGTTATTCTATATATAAACCACCCTGAACCCCTCAATTGGATTCCAGTCTGTAACTCACTCCCGGGTCTCTGTTATTCTATACATAAATCATCCCAAGCATTTCGATTAGATTCCAGTCTGTAACTCACTCCCGGGTATCTGTTATTCGATATATAAACACCCTGAGCACCTCGATTAGATTCCAGCCTGTAACTCACTCCCAGATATCTGTTATTCTATATATAAACACCCCGAACCCCTCGATTAGATTCCAGTCTGTAACTCACTCCCAGGTATTTGTTATTCTATATATAAATCCCCTGAAAACCTCGATTAGATTCCAGTCTGTAACTCACTCCCGGGTATCTGTTATTCTATATATAAACCAGCCTGAACCCCTCGATTAGATTCCAGTCTGTAACTCACTCCCGGGTCTCTGTTATTCTATACATAAATCACCCCGAGCATTTTCGATTAGATTCCAGTCTGTAACTCACTCCCAGGTATCTGTTATTCAACATATAAACCACCCCGAACCCCTCGATTAGATTCCAGTCTGTAACTAACTCACGGGTATCTGTTATTCTATATATAAACCACACCGAACCCCTCGATTAGATTCCAGTCTGTAACTCACTCCCGGATATCTGTTATTCTATATATAAACCCCCCCGAACCCCTCGATTAGATCCCAGTCTGTAACTCACTCCCGGGTATTTGTTATTCTATATATAAATCCCCTGAAAACCTCGATTAGATTCCAGTTTGTAACTCACTCCCGGGTATCTGTTATTCTATATATAAACCACCCTGAACCCCTCGATTAGATTCCAATCTGTAACTCACTCCCGGGTCTCTGTTATTCTATACATAAATCACCCCGAACCCTTCAATTAGATTCCAGTCTGTAATGACACCCGGGTATCTGTTATTCTATATATAAACACCCCGAACTCCTCGATTAGATTCCAGTCTGTAACTCACTCCCGGGTATCAGGCATTCTATATATAAACCACCCCAAACGCCTCGATTAGATTCCAGTCTGTAACTCACTCCCAGCTATCTGTTATTCTATATATAAACCACACCGAACCCCTCGATTAGATTCCAGTCTGTAACTCACTAACGGGTATCTGTTATTCTATATATAAACCCCACCGAACCCCTCGATTAGATTCCAGTCTGTAACTCACTCCCGGGTATCTGTTATTCTATATATAAACCCCCCCGAACCCCTCGATTAGATTCCAGTCTGTAACTCACTCCCGGGTATCTGTTATTCTATATATAAACAACCCCGAACCCCTCGATTAGATTCCAGTCTATAACTCACTCCCGGGTATCTGTTATTCTATATATAAACCAACCGAAACCCCTCGATTAGATTCCAGTCTGTAACTCACTCCCGGGTGTCTGTTATTCTATATATAAACCCCCCCGAACCCCTCGATTAGATTCCAGTCTATAACTCACTCCCGGGTATCTGTTATTCTATATATAAACAACCCCGAACCCCTCGATTAGATTCCAGTCTATAACTCACTCCCGGGTATCTGTTATTCTATATATAAATCCCACTGAACCCCTCGATTAGATTCCAGTCTGTAACGCACTCCTGGCTATCTGTTATTCTATACATAAATCATCCCAAGCATTTCGATTAGATTCCAGTCTGTAACTCACTCCCGGGTATCTGTTATTCTATATATAAACCACCCCGAACCCCTCGATTAGATTCCAGTCTGTAACTCACTCCCGGGTATCTGTTATTCTATATATAAACCACCCCGAACCCCTCAATTAGATTCCAGTCTGTAACTCACTCCCGGGTATCTGTTATTCTATATATAAACCACCCCGAACCCCTCGATTAGATTCTAGTCTGTAACTCACTACCGGGTATCTGTTATTCTATATATAAACCCCCCCGAACCCCTCGATTAGATTCCAGTCTGTAACTCACTCCCAGGTATCTGTTATTCTATATATAAACCATCCCGAACCCCTCAATTAGATTCCAGTCTGTAACTCACTCCCGGGTATCTGTTATTCTATATATAAACCATCCCGAACCCCTCGATTAGATTCCAGTCTGTAACTCACTCCCAGGTATCTGTTATTCTATATATAAACCATCCCGAACCCCTCAATTAGATTCCAGTCTGTAACTCACTCCCGGGTATCTGTTATTCTATATATAAACCATCCCGAACCCCTCGATTAGATTCCAGTCTGTAACTCACTCCCAGGTATCTGTTATTCTATATATAAACCATCCCGAACCCCTCAATTAGATTCCAGTCTGTAACTCACTCCCAGGTATCTGTTATTCTATATATAAACCATCCCGAACCCCTCAATTAGATTCCAGTCTGTAACTCACTCCCAGGTATCTGTTATTCTATACATAAACCATCCCGAACCCCTCGATTAGATTCCAGTCTGTAACTCACTCCCAGGTATCTGTTATTCTATATATAAACACCCTGAACCCCTTGATTAGATTCCAGTCTGTAACTCACTCCCAGGTATCTGTTATTCTATATATAAACCACCCCGATCACCTCGATTAGATTCCTGTCAGTAACTCACTCCCGGGTATCTGTTATTCTTTATATAAACCACCCTGACCCCCTCGATTAGATTCCAGTCTGTAACTCACTCCCGGGTATCTGTTATTCTATATATAAACCCACCCGAACCCCTCGATTAGATTCCAGTCAGTAAGTCACTCCCGGGTATCTGTTATTCTATATTTCAACCCCCCCGAACCCCTCGATTAGATTCCAGTCTGTAACTCACTCCCGGGTATCTGTTATTCTATATATAAACCCCCCCGAACCCCTCGATTAGATTCCAGTCTGTAACTCACTCCCAGATATCTGTTATTCTATATATAAACCACCCCGATCACCTCGATTAGATTCCAGTCAGTAACTCACTCCCGGGTATCTGTTATTCTATATATAAACTACCCCGAACCCCTCGATTAGATTCCAGTCTGTAACTCACTCCCGGGTATCTGTTATTCTATATATAAACCCCCCCGAACCCCTCGATTAGATTCCAGTCTGTAACTCACTCTCAGGTATCTGTTATTCTATATATAAACACCCTGAACCCCTTGATTAGATTCTAGTCTGTAACTCACTCCCAGGTATCTGTTATTCTATATATAAAGCACCCCGAACCCTCGATTAGATTCCAGTCTGTAACTCACTCCTGGGTGTCTGTTATTCTATATATAAGGCACCCCGAACCCCTCGATTAGATTCCAGTCTGTAACTCACACCCGGGTATCTGTTATTCTATGTATCAACCACCCCGAACCCCTCGATTAGATTACAGTCTGTAACTCACTAACGGGTATCTGTTATTCTATATATAAATCCCCCCGAACCCCTCGATTAGATTCCAGTCTGTAACTCACTCCTGGGTGTCTGTTATTCTATATATCAACCACCCCGAACCCATCGATTAGATTCCAGTCTGTAACTCACTCCCGGGTATCTGTTATTCTCTATATAAACCACCCCGAACCCCTCTATTAGATTCCAGTCTGCAACTCACTCCCGGGTATCAGTTGTTCTGTATATAAACCACCCCGATCACCTCGATTAGATTCCAGTTTGTAACTCACTCTCGGGTATCTGTTATTCTATATATAAACCACCTGAACCCCTCGATTAGATTCCAGTCTGTAACTCACTCCCAGATATCTGTTATTCTATATATATATATAACCCCTGAAAACCTCGATTAGATTCCAGTCTGTAACTCACTCCCGGGTATTTTTTATTCTATATATAAACCCCCTGAAAACCTCGATTAGATTCCAGTCTGTAATTCACTCCCGGGTATCTGTTATTCTATATATAAACCACCCTGAACCCCTCAATTGGATTCCAGTCTGTAACTCACTCCCGGGTATCTGTTATTCGATATATAAACACCCTGAACACCTCGATGAGATTCCAGTATGTAACTCACTCTCGGGAATCTCTTATTCTATATATAAACCCCACCGAACCCCTCGATTAGATTCCAGTACGTAACTCACTCTCGGGAATCTCTTATTCTATATATAAACCCCACCGAACCCCTCGATTAGATTCCAGTCTGCAACTTACTCCCGGGAATCTGTTATTCTATATACAAACCGCCTGAAACGCTTGATTAGATTCCAGTCTGTAATTCACTTCCAGGTATCTGTTATTCTATATATAAACCACACCGTACCCTCGTTTAGATTCCAGTCTGTAACTCACTCCCGGATATCTGTTATTCTATATATAAACACAACCGAACCCCTCGATTAGATTCCAGTCTGTAACTCACTCTCAGGTATCTGTTATTCTATATATAAACCACCCAAACCCCTCGATTGGATTCCTGTCTGTAACTCACTCCCGGATATGTTATTCTATATATAAACACCCCGAACCCCTCGATTAGATTCCAGTCTGTAACTAACTCACGGGTATCTGTTATTCTATATATAAACCACCCCGAACCCCTCTATTAGATTCCAGTCTGAAACTCACTCCCGGGTATCTGTTATTCTATATATAAACCACCCTGAACCCCTCCATTAGATTTCAGTCTGTAACTCACTCCCGGGTGTCTGTTATTCTATATATAAACCCGCCCGAACCCCTCGATTAGATTCCAGTCTGTAACTCACTCCCAGGTATCTGTTATTCTATATATAAACCACCCCGATCACCTCGATTAGATTCCAGTCTGTAACTCACTCCCGGGTATGTTATTCAACATATAAACCACCCTGAACCCTTCAATTAGATTCCAGTCTGTAATGACACCCGGGTATCTGTTATTCTATATATAAACCCCCCGAACACCTCGATTAGATTCCAGTCTGAAACTCACACCCGGGTATCTGTTATTCTATATATAAACCACCCTGAACCCCTCGATTAGATTCCAGTCTGTAACTCACTCCCGGGTATCTGTTATTCTATCTATAAACCATCCTGAACCCCTCAATTGGATTCCAGTCTGTAACTCACTCCCGGGTCTCTGTTATTCTATACATAAATCATCCCAAGCATTTCGATTAGATTCCAGTCTGTATCTCACTCCCGGGTATCTGTTATTCGATATATAAACACCCTGAACACCTCGATTAGATTTCAGTCTGTAACTCACTCCCGGGTCTCTGTTATTCTATACATGAATCATCCCAAGCATTTCGATTAGATTCCAGTCTGTATCTCACTCCCGGGTATCTGTTATTCTATATATAAACCACCCTGAACCCCTCCATTAGATTTCAGTCTGTAACTCACTCCCGGGTGTCTGTTATTCTATATATAAACCACCCTGAACCCCTCGATTAGATTCCAGTCTGTAACTCACTCCCGGGTATCTGTTATTCTATCTATAAACCATCCTGAACCCCTCAATTGGATTCCAGTCTGTAACTCACTCCCGGGTCTCTGTTATTCTATACATAAATCATCCCAAGCATTTCGATTAGATTCCAGTCTGTATCTCACTCCCGGGTATCTGTTATTCGATATATAAACTGCCCTGAACCCCTCGATTAGATTCCAGTATGTAACTCACTCCCAGGTATCTGTTATTCAACATATAAACCACCCCGAACCCTTCAATTAGATTCCAGTCTGTAACTCACTCCCGGGTATCTGTGATTCTATATATAAACCCCCCCAAACACCTCGATTAGATTCCAGTCTGTAATGACACCCGGGTATCTGTTATTCTATATATAAACACCCTGAACACCTCGATTAGATTCCAGTATGTAACTCACTCACAGGTAACTGTTATTCTATATATAAACACCCTGAAACCCTCAATTAGATTCCAGTCTGTAACTCACTCCCGGGTATTTGTTATTCTATATATAAACCCCCTGAAAACCTCGATTAGATTCCAGTCTGTAACTCACTCACGGGTATCTGTTATTCTATATATAAACCACCCCGATCACCTCGATTAGTTTCCAGTTTGTAACTCACTCCTGGGTATCTGTTATTCTATATATATACCCCCTGAACCCCTCGATTAGATTCCAGTCTGTAACTCACTCCCGGGTATCTGTTATTCTATATATAAACCGCCCCGAACCCCTCGATTCGATTCGTCTGTAACTCACTCCCGGGTATCTGTTATTCTATATATAAACCACCCTGAACCCCTCGATTAGATTCCAGTCTGTAACTCACTCCCAGATATCTGTTATTCTATATATAAACCACCCAAACCCCTCGATTAGATTCTGGACTGTAACACACTCCCGGGTATCTGTTATTCTATATATAAACCACCCAAACCCCTCGATTAGATTCCAGACGGTAACACACTCCCGGGTATCTGTTATTCTAGAAATAAACCAACCCAAACCTCTTGATTAGATTCCAATCTGTAACTCACTCCTGGGTATCTGTTATTCTATATATAAACAACCCCGAACCCTCGATTAGATTCCAGTCTGTAACTCACTCCCAGATATCTGTTATTCTATATATAAACCCCACTGAACCCCTCGATTAGATTCCAGTCTGTAACTCACTCCCGGGTATTTGTTATTCTATATATAAACCCCCTGAAAACCTCGATTAGATTCCAGTCTGTAACTCACTCACGGGTATCTGTTATTCTATATATAAACCCCCCTGAACCCCTCGATTAGATTCCAGTCTGTAACTCACTCCTGGGTCTCTGTTATCCTAGACATAAATCACCCCGAGCATTTCGATTAGATTCCAGTCTGTAACTCACTTCCAGGTATCTGTTATTCAACATATAAACCACCCCGAACCCCTCGATTAGATTCCAGTCTGTAATGACACCCGGGTATCTGTTATTCTATATATAAACCACCCCGAACCCCTCGATTAGATTCCAGTCTGAAACTCACAACCAGGTATCTGTTATTCTATATATAAACCACCCCGAACCCCTTGATTAGATTCCAGTCTGTAACTCACTCCCGGGTATCTGTTATTCTATATATAAACCCCCTGAAACCCTCGATTAGATTCCAGTGTGTAACTCACTCCCGGGTATCTGTTATTCTATATATAAACCCCCTGAAACCCTCGATTAGATTCCAGTGTGTAACTCACTCCCGGGTATCTGTTATTCTATATATAAACCCCCTGAAACCCTTGATTAGATTCTAGTCTGTAATTCACTCCCGGGTATCTATTATTCTATATATAAACCCCCTGAACCCCTCGATTAGATTCCAGTCTGTAACTCACTCCCGGGTATCTGTTATTCTATATATAATCCACCCCGAACCCCTCGATTAGATTCCAGTCTGTAACTCACTCCCGGGTATCTGTTATTCTATATATAAACCACACCGTACCCTCGTTTAGATTCCAGTCTGTAACACACTCCTGGGTATCTGTTATTCTATATATAAACCCCACCGAACCCCTCAATTAGATTCCAGTCTGTAACTCACACCCGGGTATCTGATATTCTATATATAAACACCCTGAACACCTTGGTTAGATTCCAGTCTGTAACTCACTCCCGGGTATCTGTTATTCTATATATAAATCAACCGAAACCCCTCGATTAGATTCCAGTCTGTAACGCACTCCTGGCTATCTGTTATTCTATACATAAATCATCCCAAGCATTTCGATTAGATTCCAGTCTGTAACTCACTCCCGGGTATCTGTTATTCTATATATAAACCACCCCGAACCCCTCGATTAGATTCCAGTCTGTAACTCACTCCCGGGTATCTGTTATTCTATATATAAACCACCCCGAACCCCTCAATTAGATTCCAGTCTGTAACTCACTCCCGGGTATCTGTTATTCTATATATAAACCACCCCGAACCCCTCGATTAGATTCTAGTCTGTAACTCACTACCGGGTATCTGTTATTCTATATAAAAACCCCCCCGAACCCCTCGATTAGATTCCAGTCTGTAACTCACTTCCAGGTATCTGTTATTCTATATATAAACCATCCCGAACCCCTCAATTAGATTCCAGTCTGTAACTCACTCCCGGGTATCTGTTATTCTATATATAAACCATCCCGAACCCCTCGATTAGATTCCAGTCTGTAACTCACTCCCAGGTATCTGTTATTCTATATATAAACCATCCCGAACCCCTCAATTAGATTCCAGTCTGTAACTCACTCCCAGGTATCTGTTATTCTATATATAAACCATCCCGAACCCCTCGATTAGATTCCAGTCTGTAACTCACTCCCAGGTATCTGTTATTCTATATATAAACACCCTGAACCCCTTGATTAGATTCCAGTCTGTAACTCACTCCCAGGTATCTGTTATTCTATATATAAACCACCCCGATCACCTCGATTAGATTCCTGTCAGTAACTCACTCCCGGGTATCTGTTATTCTATATATAAACCACCCTGACCCCCTCGATTAGATTCCAGTCTGTAACTCACTCCCGGGTATCTGTTATTCTATATATAAACCCCCCCGAACCCCTCGATTAGATTCCAGTCTGTAACTCACTCTCAGGTATCTGTTATTCTATATATAAACACCCTGAACCCCTTGATTAGATTCTAGTCTGTAACTCACTCCCAGGTATCTGTTATTCTATATATAAACCACCCCGAACGCCTCGATTAGATTCCAGTCTGTAACTCACTCCCGGGTATCTGTTATTCTATATATAAAGCACCCCGAACCCTCGATTAGATTCCAGTCTGTAACTCACTCCTGGGTGTCTGTTATTCTATATATAAGGCACCCCGAACCCCTCGATTAGATTCCAGTCTGTAACTCACACCCGGGTATCTGTTATTCTATGTATCAACCACCCCGAACCCCTCGATTAGATTACAGTCTGTAACTCACTAACGGGTATCTGTTATTCTATATATAAATCCCCCCGAACCCCTCGATTAGATTCCAGTCTGTAACTCACTCCTGGGTGTCTGTTATTCTATATATCAACCACCCCGAACCCATCGATTAGATTCCAGTCTGTAACTCACTCCCGGGTATCTGTTATTCTATATATCAACCACCCCGAACCCATCGATTAGATTCCAGTCTGTAACTCACTCCCGGGTATCTGTTATTCTCTATATAAACCACCCCGAACCCCTTGATTAGATTCCAGTCTGCAACTCACTCCCGGGTATCAGTTGTTCTGTATATAAACCACCCCGATCACCTCGATTAGATTCCAGTTTGTAACTCACTCTCGGGTATCTGTTATTCTATATATAAACCACCTGAACCCCTCGATTAGATTCCAGTCTGTAACTCACTCCCAGATATCTGTTATTCTATATATATATAACCCCTGAAAACCTCGATTAGATTCCAGTCTGTAACTCACTCCCGGGTATTTTTTATTCTATATATAAACCCCCTGAAAACCTCGATTAGATTCCAGTCTGTAATTCACTCCCGGGTATCTGTTATTCTATATATAAACCACCCTGAACCCCTCAATTGGATTCCAGTCTGTAACTCACTCCCGGGTCTCTGTTATTCTATACATAAAGCATCCCAAGCATTTCGATTAGATTCCAGTCTGTAACTCACTCCCGGGTATCTGTTATTCGATATATAAACACCCTGAACACCTCGATGAGATTCCAGTATGTAACTCACTCTCGGGAATCTCTTATTCTATATATAAACCCCACCGAACCCCTCGATTAGATTCCAGTACGTAACTCACTCTCGGGAATCTCTTATTCTATATATAAACCCCACCGAACCCCTCGATTAGATTCCAGTCTGCAACTTACTCCCGGGAATCTGTTATTCTATATACAAACCGCCTGAAACGCTTGATTAGATTCCAGTCTGTAATTCACTTCCAGGTATCTGTTATTCTATATATAAACCACACCGTACCCTCGTTTAGATTCCAGTCTGTAACTCACTCCCGGATATCTGTTATTCTATATATAAACACAACCGAACCCCTCGATTAGATTCCAGTCTGTAACTCACTCTCAGGTATCTGTTATTCTATATATAAACCACCCAAACCCCTCGATTGGATTCCTGTCTGTAACTCACTCCCGGATATGTTATTCTATATATAAACACCCCGAACCCCTCGATTAGATTCCAGTCTGTAACTAACTCACGGGTATCTGTTATTCTATATATAAACCACCCCGAACCCCTCTATTAGATTCCAGTCTGAAACTCACTCCCGGGTATCTGTTATTCTATATATAAACCACCCTGAACCCCTCCATTAGATTTCAGTCTGTAACTCACTCCCGGGTGTCTGTTATTCTATATATAAACCCGCCCGAACCCCTCGATTAGATTCCAGTCTGTAACTCACTCCCAGGTATCTGTTATTCTATATATAAACCACCCCGATCACCTCGATTAGATTCCAGTCTGTAACTCACTCCCGGGTATGTTATTCAACATATAAACCACCCTGAACCCTTCAATTAGATTCCAGTCTGTAATGACACCCGGGTATCTGTTATTCTATATATAAACCCCCCGAACACCTCGATTAGATTCCAGTCTGAAACTCACACCCGGGTATCTGTTATTCTATATATAAACCACCCTGAACCCCTCGATTAGATTCCAGTCTGTAACTCACTCCCGGGTATCTGTTATTCTATCTATAAACCATCCTGAACCCCTCAATTGGATTCCAGTCTGTAACTCACTCCCGGGTCTCTGTTATTCTATACATAAATCATCCCAAGCATTTCGATTAGATTCCAGTCTGTATCTCACTCCCGGGTATCTGTTATTCGATATATAAACACCCTGAACACCTCGATTAGATTTCAGTCTGTAACTCACTCCCGGGTCTCTGTTATTCTATACATGAATCATCCCAAGCATTTCGATTAGATTCCAGTCTGTATCTCACTCCCGGGTATCTGTTATTCGATATATAAACTGCCCTGAACCCCTCGATTAGATTCCAGTATGTAACTCACTCCCAGGTATCTGTTATTCAACATATAAACCACCCCGAACCCTTCAATTAGATTCCAGTCTGTAACTCACTCCCGGGTATCTGTGATTCTATATATAAACACCCCGAACCCCTCGATTAGATTCCAGTCTGTAACTCACTCGCGGGTATCTGTTATTCTATATATAAACCCCCCCAAACACCTTGATTAGATTCCAGTCTGTAATGACACCCGGGTATCTGTTATTCTATATATAAACACCCTGAACACCTCGATTAGATTCCAGTATGTAACTCACTCACAGGTAACTGTTATTCTATATATAAACCCCCTGAAACCCTTGATTAGATTCCAGTCTGTAACTTACTCCCGGGTATCTGTTATTCTATATACAAACCCCCTGAAACCCTCAATTAGATTCCAGTCTGTAACTCACTCCCGGGTATTTGTTATTCTATATATAAACCCCCTGAAAACCTCGATTAGATTCCAGTCTGTAACTCACTCACGGGTATCTGTTATTCTATATATAAACCACCCCGATCACCTCGATTAGTTTCCAGTTTGTAACTCACTCCTGGGTATCTGTTATTCTATATATATACCCCCTGAACCCCTCGATTAGATTCCAGTCTGTAACTCACTCCCGGGTATCTGTTATTCTATATATAAACCGCCCCGAACCCCTCGATTCGATTCGTCTGTAACTCACTCCCGGGTATCTGTTATTCTATATATAAACCACCCTGAACCCCTCGATTAGATTCCAGTCTGTAACTCACTCCCAGATATCTGTTATTCTATATATAAACCACCCAAACCCCTCGATTAGATTCTGGACTGTAACACACTCCCGGGTATCTGTTATTCTATATATAAACCACCCAAACCCCTCGATTAGATTCCAGACGGTAACACACTCCCGGGTATCTGTTATTCTAGAAATAAACCAACCCAAACCTCTTGATTAGATTCCAATCTGTAACTCACTCCTGGGTATCTGTTATTCTATATATAAACAACCCCGAACCCTCGATTAGATTCCAGTCTGTAACTCACTCCCAGATATCTGTTATTCTATATATAAACCCCACTGAACCCCTCGATTAGATTCCAGTCTGTAACTCACTCCCGGGTATTTGTTATTCTATATATAAACCCCCTGAAAACCTCGATTAGATTCCAGTCTGTAACTCACTCACGGGTATCTGTTATTCTATATATAAACCCCCCTGAACCCCTCGATTAGATTCCAGTCTGTAACTCACTCCTGGGTCTCTGTTATCCTAGACATAAATCACCCCGAGCATTTCGATTAGATTCCAGTCTGTAACTCACTTCCAGGTATCTGTTATTCAACATATAAACCACCCCGAACCCCTCGATTAGATTCCAGTCTGTAATGACACCCGGGTATCTGTTATTCTATATATAAACCACCCCGAACCCCTCGATTAGATTCCAGTCTGAAACTCACAACCAGGTATCTGTTATTCTATATATAAACCACCCCGAACCCCTTGATTAGATTCCAGTCTGTAACTCACTCCCGGGTATCTGTTATTCTATATATAAACCCCCTGAAACCCTCGATTAGATTCCAGTGTGTAACTCACTCCCGGGTATCTGTTATTCTATATATAAACCCCCTGAAACCCTCGATTAGATTCCAGTGTGTAACTCACTCCCGGGTATCTGTTATTCTATATATAAACCCCCTGAAACCCTTGATTAGATTCTAGTCTGTAATTCACTCCCGGGTATCTATTATTCTATATATAAACCCCCTGAACCCCTCGATTAGATTCCAGTCTGTAACTCACTCCCGGGTATCTGTTATTCTATATATAATCCACCCCGAACCCCTCGATTAGATTCCAGTCTGTAACTCACTCCCGGGTATCTGTTATTCTATATATAAACCACACCGTACCCTCGTTTAGATTCCAGTCTGTAACACACTCCTGGGTATCTGTTATTCTATATATAAACCCCACCGAACCCCTCAATTAGATTCCAGTCTGTAACTCACACCCGGGTATCTGATATTCTATATATAAACACCCTGAACACCTTGGTTAGATTCCAGTCTGTAACTCACTCCCGGGTATCTGTTATTCTATATATAAATCAACCGAAACCCCTCGATTAGATTCCAGTCTGTAACTCACTCCCGGGTGTCTGTTATTCTATATATAAACCCCCCCGAACCCCTCGATTAGATTCCAGTCTATAACTCACTCCCGGGTATCTGTTATTCTATATATAAACAACCCCGAACCCCTCGATTAGATTCCAGTCTATAACTCACTCCCGGGTATCTGTTATTCTATATATAAATCCCACTGAACCCCTCGATTAGATTCCAGTCTGTAACGCACTCCTGGCTATCTGTTATTCTATACATAAATCATCCCAAGCATTTCGATTAGATTCCAGTCTGTAACTCACTCCCGGGTATCTGTTATTCTATATATAAACCACCCCGAACCCCTCGATTAGATTCCAGTCTGTAACTCACTCCCGGGTATCTGTTATTCTATATATAAACCACCCCGAACCCCTCAATTAGATTCCAGTCTGTAACTCACTCCCGGGTATCTGTTATTCTATATATAAACCACCCCGAACCCCTCGATTAGATTCTAGTCTGTAACTCACTACCGGGTATCTGTTATTCTATATAAAAACCCCCCCGAACCCCTCGATTAGATTCCAGTCTGTAACTCACTCCCAGGTATCTGTTATTCTATATATAAACCATCCCGAACCCCTCAATTAGATTCCAGTCTGTAACTCACTCCCGGGTATCTGTTATTCTATATATAAACCATCCCGAACCCCTCGATTAGATTCCAGTCTGTAACTCACTCCCAGGTATCTGTTATTCTATATATAAACCATCCCGAACCCCTCAATTAGATTCCAGTCTGTAACTCACTCCCAGGTATCTGTTATTCTATATATAAACCATCCCGAACCCCTCGATTAGATTCCAGTCTGTAACTCACTCCCAGGTATCTGTTATTCTATATATAAACACCCTGAACCCCTTGATTAGATTCCAGTCTGTAACTCACTCCCAGGTATCTGTTATTCTATATATAAACCACCCCGATCACCTCGATTAGATTCCTGTCAGTAACTCACTCCCGGGTATCTGTTATTCTATATATAAACCACCCTGACCCCCTCGATTAGATTCCAGTCTGTAACTCACTCCCGGGTATCTGTTATTCTATATATAAACACCCTGAACACCTTGATTAGATTCTAGTCTGTAACTCACTCCCGGGTATCTGTTATTCTATATATAAACCACCCCGAACGCCTCGATTAGATTCCAGTCTGTAACTCACTCCCGGGTATCTGTTATTCTATATATAAAGCACCCCGAACCCTCGATTAGATTCCAGTCTGTAACTCACTCCTGGGTGTCTGTTATTCTATATATAAGGCACCCCGAACCCCTCGATTAGATTCCAGTCTGTAACTCACACCCGGGTATCTGTTATTCTATGTATCAACCACCCCGAACCCCTCGATTAGATTACAGTCTGTAACTCACTAACGGGTATCTGTTATTCTATATATAAATCCCCCCGAACCCCTCGATTAGATTCCAGTCTGTAACTCACTCCTGGGTGTCTGTTATTCTATATATCAACCACCCCGAACCCATCGATTAGATTCCAGTCTGTAACTCACTCCCGGGTATCTGTTATTCTCTATATAAACCACCCCGAACCCCTCTATTAGATTCCAGTCTGCAACTCACTCCCGGGTATCAGTTGTTCTGTATATAAACCACCCCGAACCCCTCTGTTAGATTCCAGTCTGTAACTCACTAACGGGTATCTGTTATTCTATATATAAACCACGCCGATCACCTCGATTAGATTCCAGTCTGTAACTCACTCTCGGGTATCTGTTATTCTATATATAAACCACCTGAACCCCTCGATTAGATTCCAGTCTGTAACTCACTCCCAGATATCTGTTATTCTATATATATATAACCCCTGAAAACCTCGATTAGATTCCAGTCTGTAACTCACTCCCGGGTATTTTTTATTCTATATATAAACCCCCTGAAAACCTCGATTAGATTCCAGTCTGTAATTCACTCCCGGGTATCTGTTATTCTATATATAAACCACCCTGAACCCCTCAATTGGATTCCAGTCTGTAACTCACTCCCGGGTCTCTGTTATTCTATACATAAAGCATCCCAAGCATTTCGATTAGATTCCAGTCTGTAACTCACTCCCGGGTATCTGTTATTCGATATATAAACACCCTGAACACCTCGATGAGATTCCAGTATGTAACTCACTCTCGGGAATCTCTTATTCTATATATAAACCCCACCGAACCCCTCGATTAGATTCCAGTACGTAACTCACTCTCGGGAATCTCTTATTCTATATATAAACCCCACCGAACCCCTCGATTAGATTCCAGTCTGCAACTTACTCCCGGGAATCTGTTATTCTATATACAAACCGCCTGAAACGCTTGATTAGATTCCAGTCTGTAATTCACTTCCAGGTATCTGTTATTCTATATATAAACCACACCGTACCCTCGTTTAGATTCCAGTCTGTAACTCACTCCCGGATATCTGTTATTCTATATATAAACACAACCGAACCCCTCGATTAGATTCCAGTCTGTAACTCACTCTCAGGTATCTGTTATTCTATATATAAACCACCCAAACCCCTCGATTGGATTCCTGTCTGTAACTCACTCCCGGATATGTTATTCTATATATAAACACCCCGAACCCCTCGATTAGATTCCAGTCTGTAACTAACTCACGGGTATCTGTTATTCTATATATAAACCACCCCGAACCCCTCTATTAGATTCCAGTCTGAAACTCACTCCCGGGTATCTGTTATTCTATATATAAACCACCCTGAACCCCTCCATTAGATTTCAGTCTGTAACTCACTCCCGGGTGTCTGTTATTCTATATATAAACCCGCCCGAACCCCTCGATTAGATTCCAGTCTGTAACTCACTCCCAGGTATCTGTTATTCTATATATAAACCACCCCGATCACCTCGATTAGATTCCAGTCTGTAACTCACTCCCGGGTATGTTATTCAACATATAAACCACCCTGAACCCTTCAATTAGATTCCAGTCTGTAATGACACCCGGGTATCTGTTATTCTATATATAAACCCCCCGAACACCTCGATTAGATTCCAGTCTGAAACTCACACCCGGGTATCTGTTATTCTATATATAAACCACCCTGAACCCCTCGATTAGATTCCAGTCTGTAACTCACTCCCGGGTATCTGTTATTCTATCTATAAACCATCCTGAACCCCTCAATTGGATTCCAGTCTGTAACTCACTCCCGGGTCTCTGTTATTCTATACATAAATCATCCCAAGCATTTCGATTAGATTCCAGTCTGTATCTCACTCCCGGGTATCTGTTATTCGATATATAAACACCCTGAACACCTCGATTAGATTTCAGTCTGTAACTCACTCCCGGGTCTCTGTTATTCTATACATGAATCATCCCAAGCATTTCGATTAGATTCCAGTCTGTATCTCACTCCCGGGTATCTGTTATTCGATATATAAACTGCCCTGAACCCCTCGATTAGATTCCAGTATGTAACTCACTCCCAGGTATCTGTTATTCAACATATAAACCACCCCGAACCCTTCAATTAGATTCCAGTCTGTAACTCACTCCCGGGTATCTGTGATTCTATATATAAACACCCCGAACCCCTCGATTAGATTCCAGTCTGTAACTCACTCGCGGGTATCTGTTATTCTATATATAAACCCCCCCAAACACCTTGATTAGATTCCAGTCTGTAATGACACCCGGGTATCTGTTATTCTATATATAAACACCCTGAACACCTCGATTAGATTCCAGTATGTAACTCACTCACAGGTAACTGTTATTCTATATATAAACCCCCTGAAACCCTTGATTAGATTCCAGTCTGTAACTTACTCCCGGGTATCTGTTATTCTATATACAAACCCCCTGAAACCCTCAATTAGATTCCAGTCTGTAACTCACTCCCGGGTATTTGTTATTCTATATATAAACCCCCTGAAAACCTCGATTAGATTCCAGTCTGTAACTCACTCCCGGGTATCTGTTATTCTATATATAAACCACCCCGATCACCTCGATTAGTTTCCAGTTTGTAACTCACTCCTGGGTATCTGTTATTCTATATATATACCCCCTGAACCCCTCGATTAGATTCCAGTCTGTAACTCACTCCCGGGTATCTGTTATTCTATATATAAACCGCCCCGAACCCCTCGATTCGATTCGTCTGTAACTCACTCCCGGGTATCTGTTATTCTATATATAAACCACCCTGAACCCCTCGATTAGATTCCAGTCTGTAACTCACTCCCAGATATCTGTTATTCTATATATAAACCACCCAAACCCCTCGATTAGATTCTGGACTGTAACACACTCCCGGGTATCTGTTATTCTATATATAAACCACCCAAACCCCTCGATTAGATTCCAGACGGTAACACACTCCCGGGTATCTGTTATTCTAGAAATAAACCAACCCAAACCTCTTGATTAGATTCCAATCTGTAACTCACTCCTGGGTATCTGTTATTCTATATATAAACAACCCCGAACCCTCGCTTAGATTCCAGTCTGTAACTCACTCCCAGATATCTGTTATTCTATATATAAACCCCACTGAACCCCTCGATTAGATTCCAGTCTGTAACTCACTCCCGGGTATTTGTTATTCTATATATAAACCCCCTGAAAACCTCGATTAGATTCCAGTCTGTAACTCACTCACGGGTATCTGTTATTCTATATATAAACCCCCCTGAACCCCTCGATTAGATTCCAGTCTGTAACTCACTCCTGGGTCTCTGTTATCCTAGACATAAATCACCCCGAGCATTTCGATTAGATTCCAGTCTGTAACTCACTTCCAGGTATCTGTTATTCAACATATAAACCACCCCGAACCCCTCGATTAGATTCCAGTCTGTAATGACACCCGGGTATCTGTTATTCTATATATAAACCACCCCGAACCCCTCGATTAGATTCCAGTCTGAAACTCACAACCAGGTATCTGTTATTCTATATATAAACCACCCCGAACCCCTTGATTAGATTCCAGTCTGTAACTCACTCCCGGGTATCTGTTATTCTATATATAAACCCCCTGAAACCCTCGATTAGATTCCAGTGTGTAACTCACTCCCGGGTATCTGTTATTCTATATATAAACCCCCTGAAACCCTCGATTAGATTCCAGTGTGTAACTCACTCCCGGGTATCTGTTATTCTATATATAAACCCCCTGAAACCCTTGATTAGATTCTAGTCTGTAATTCACTCCCGGGTATCTATTATTCTATATATAAACCCCCTGAACCCCTCGATTAGATTCCAGTCTGTAACTCACTCCCGGGTATCTGTGATTCTATATATAAACACCCCGAACCCCTCGATTAGATTCCAGTCTGTAACTCACTCGCGGGTATCTGTTATTCTATATATAAACCCCCCCAAACACCTTGATTAGATTCCAGTCTGTAATGACACCCGGGTATCTGTTATTCTATATATAAACACCCTGAACACCTCGATTAGATTCCAGTATGTAACTCACTCACAGGTAACTGTTATTCTATATATAAACCCCCTGAAACCCTTGATTAGATTCCAGTCTGTAACTTACTCCCGGGTATCTGTTATTCTATATACAAACCACCCCGAACCCCTTGATTAGATTCCAGTCTGTAACTCACTCCCGGGTATTTGTTATTCTATATATAAACCCCCTGAAAACCTCGATTAGATTCCAGTCTGTAACTCACTCACGGGTATCTGTTATTCTATATATAAACCACCCCGATCACCTCGATTAGTTTCCAGTTTGTAACTCACTCCTGGGTATCTGTTATTCTATATATATACCCCCTGAACCCCTCGATTAGATTCCAGTCTGTAACTCACTCCCGGGTATCTGTTATTCTATATATAAACCGCCCCGAACCCCTCGATTCGATTCGTCTGTAACTCACTCCCGGGTATCTGTTATTCTATATATAAACCACCCTGAACCCCTCGATTAGATTCCAGTCTGTAACTCACTCCCAGATATCTGTTATTCTATATATAAGCCACCCAAACCCCTCGATTAGATTCTGGACTGTAACACACTCCCGGGTATCTGTTATTCTATATATAAACCACCCAAACCCCTCGATTAGATTCCAGACGGTAACACACTCCCGGGTAACTGTTATTCTAGAAATAAACCAACCCAAACCTCTTGATTAGATTCCAATCTGTAACTCACTCCTGGGTATCTGTTATTCTATATATAAACAACCCCGAACCCTCGATTAGATTCCAGTCTGTAACTCACTCCCAGATATCTGTTATTCTATATATAAACCCCACTGAACCCCTCGATTAGATTCCAGTCTGTAACTCACTCCCGGGTATTTGTTATTCTATATATAAACCCCCTGAAAACCTCGATTAGATTCCAGTCTGTAACTCACTCACGGGTATCTGTTATTCTATATATAAACCCCCCTGAACCCCTCGATTAGATTCCAGTCTGTAACTCACTCCTGGGTCTCTGTTATCCTAGACATAAATCACCCCGAGCATTTCGATTAGATTCCAGTCTGTAACTCACTTCCAGGTATCTGTTATTCAACATATAAACCACCCCGAACCCCTCGATTAGATTCCAGTCTGTAATGACACCCGGGTATCTGTTATTCTATATATAAACCACCCCGAACCCCTCGATTAGATTCCAGTCTGAAACTCACAACCAGGTATCTGTTATTCTATATATAAACCACCCCGAACCCCTTGATTAGATTCCAGTCTGTAACTCACTCCCGGGTATCTGTTATTCTATATATAAACCCCCTGAAACCCTCGATTAGATTCCAGTGTGTAACTCACTCCCGGGTATCTGTTATTCTATATATAAACCCCCTGAAACCCTCGATTAGATTCCAGTGTGTAACTCACTCCCGGGTATCTGTTATTCTATATATAAACCCCCTGAAACCCTTGATTAGATTCTAGTCTGTAATTCACTCCCGGGTATCTATTATTCTATATATAAACCCCCTGAACCCCTCGATTAGATTCCAGTCTGTAACTCACTCCCGGGTATCTGTTATTCTATATATAATCCACCCCGAACCCCTCGATTAGATTCCAGTCTGTAACTCACTCCCGGGTATCTGTTATTCTATATATAAACCACACCGTACCCTCGTTTAGATTCCAGTCTGTAACACACTCCTGGGTATCTGTTATTCTATATATAAACCCCACCGAACCCCTCAATTAGATTCCAGTCTGTAACTCACACCCGGGTATCTGATATTCTATATATAAACACCCTGAACACCTTGGTTAGATTCCAGTCTGTAACTCACTCCCGGGTATCTGTTATTCTATATATAAATCAACCGAAACCCCTCGATTAGATTCCAGTCTGTAACTCACTCCCGGGTGTCTGTTATTCTATATATAAACCCCCCCGAACCCCTCGATTAGATTCCAGTCTATAACTCACTCCCGGGTATCTGTTATTCTATATATAAACAACCCCGAACCCCTCGATTAGATTCCAGTCTATAACTCACTCCCGGGTATCTGTTATTCTATATATAAATCCCACTGAACCCCTCGATTAGATTCCAGTCTGTAACGCACTCCTGGCTATCTGTTATTCTATACATAAATCATCCCAAGCATTTCGATTAGATTCCAGTCTGTAACTCACTCCCGGGTATCTGTTATTCTATATATAAACCACCCCGAACCCCTCGATTAGATTCCAGTCTGTAACTCACTCCCGGGTATCTGTTATTCTATATATAAACCACCCCGAACCCCTCAATTAGATTCCAGTCTGTAACTCACTCCCGGGTATCTGTTATTCTATATATAAACCACCCCGAACCCCTCGATTAGATTCTAGTCTGTAACTCACTACCGGGTATCTGTTATTCTATATAAAAACCCCCCCGAACCCCTCGATTAGATTCCAGTCTGTAACTCACTCCCAGGTATCTGTTATTCTATATATAAACCATCCCGAACCCCTCAATTAGATTCCAGTCTGTAACTCACTCCCGGGTATCTGTTATTCTATATATAAACCATCCCGAACCCCTCGATTAGATTCCAGTCTGTAACTCACTCCCAGGTATCTGTTATTCTATATATAAACCATCCCGAACCCCTCAATTAGATTCCAGTCTGTAACTCACTCCCAGGTATCTGTTATTCTATATATAAACCATCCCGAACCCCTCGATTAGATTCCAGTCTGTAACTCACTCCCAGGTATCTGTTATTCTATATATAAACACCCTGAACCCCTTGATTAGATTCCAGTCTGTAACTCACTCCCAGGTATCTGTTATTCTATATATAAACCACCCCGATCACCTCGATTAGATTCCTGTCAGTAACTCACTCCCGGGTATCTGTTATTCTATATATAAACCACCCTGACCCCCTCGATTAGATTCCAGTCTGTAACTCACTCCCGGGTATCTGTTATTCTATATATAAACCCCCCCGAACCCCTCGATTAGATTCCAGTCTGTAACTCACTCTCAGGTATCTGTTATTCTATATATAAACACCCTGAACCCCTTGATTAGATTCTAGTCTGTAACTCACTCCCAGGTATCTGTTATTCTATATATAAACCACCCCGAACGCCTCGATTAGATTCCAGTCTGTAACTCACTCCCGGGTATCTGTTATTCTATATATAAAGCACCCCGAACCCTCGATTAGATTCCAGTCTGTAACTCACTCCTGGGTGTCTGTTATTCTATATATAAACCACCCCGAACCCCTCGATTAGATTCCAGTCTGTAACTCACACCCGGGTATCTGTTATTCTATGTATCAACCACCCCGAACCCCTCGATTAGATTACAGTCTGTAACTCACTAACGGGTATCTGTTATTCTATATATAAATCCCCCCGAACCCCTCGATTAGATTCCAATCTGTAACTCACTCCCGGGTATCTGTTATTCTATATATCAACCACCCCGAACCCATCGATTAGATTCCAGTCTGTAACTCACTCCCGGGTATCTGTTATTCTCTATATAAACCACCCCGAACCCCTCTATTAGATTCCAGTCTGCAACTCACTCCCGGGTATCAGTTGTTCTGTATATAAACCACCCCGATCACCTCGATTAGATTCCAGTTTGTAACTCACTCTCGGGTATCTGTTATTCTATATATAAACCACCTGAACCCCTCGATTAGATTCCAGTCTGTAACTCACTCCCAGATATCTGTTATTCTATATATATATAACCCCTGAAAACCTCGATTAGATTCCAGTCTGTAACTCACTCCCGGGTATTTTTTATTCTATATATAAACCCCCTGAAAAGCTCGATTAGATTCCAGTCTGTAACTCACTCCCGGGTATCTGTTATTCTATATATAAACCACCCTGAACCCCTCAATTGGATTCCAGTCTGTAACTCACTCCCGGGTCTCTGTTATTCTATACATAAAGCATCCCAAGCATTTCGATTAGATTCCAGTCTGTAACTCACTCCCGGGTATCTGTTATTCTATATATAAACCACCTGAACCCCTCGATTAGATTCCAGTCTGTAACTCACTCCCAGATATCTGTTATTCTATATATATATAACCCCTGAAAACCTCGATTAGATTCCAGTCTGTAACTCACTCCCGGGTATTTTTTATTCTATATATAAACCCCCTGAAAAGCTCGATTAGATTCCAGTCTGTAATTCACTCCCGGGTATCTGTTATTCTATATATAAACCACCCTGAACCCCTCAATTGGATTCCAGTCTGTAACTCACTCCCGGGTCTCTGTTATTCTATACATAAAGCATCCCAAGCATTTCGATTAGATTCCAGTCTGTAACTCACTCCCGGGTATCTGTTATTCGATATATAAACACCCTGAACACCTCGATGAGATTCCAGTATGTAACTCACTCTCGGGAATCTCTTATTCTATATATAAACCCCACCGAACCCCTCGATTAGATTCCAGTACGTAACTCACTCTCGGGAATCTCTTATTCTATATATAAACCCCACCGAACCCCTCGATTAAATTCCAGTCTGCAACTTACTCCCGGGAATCTGTTATTCTATATACAAACCGCCTGAAACGCTTGATTAGATTCCAGTCTGTAATTCACTTCCAGGTATCTGTTATTCTATATATAAACCACACCGTACCCTCGTTTAGATTCCAGTCTGTAACTCACTCCCGGATATCTGTTATTCTATATATAAACACAACCGAACCCCTCGATTAGATTCCAGTCTGTAACTCACTCTCAGGTATCTGTTATTCTATATATAAACCACCCAAACCCCTCGATTGGATTCCTGTCTGTAACTCACTCCCGGATATGTTATTCTATATATAAACACCCCGAACCCCTCGATTAGATTCCAGTCTGTAACTAACTCACGGGTATCTGTTATTCTATATATAAACCACCCCGAACCCCTCTATTAGATTCCAGTCTGAAACTCACTCCCGGGTATCTGTTATTCTATATATAAACCACCCTGAACCCCTCCATTAGATTTCAGTCTGTAACTCACTCCCGGGTGTCTGTTATTCTATATATAAACCCGCCCGAACCCCTCGATTAGATTCCAGTCTGTAACTCACTCCCAGGTATCTGTTATTCTATATATAAACCACCCCGATCACCTCGATTAGATTCCAGTCTGTAACTCACTCCCGGGTATGTTATTCAACATATAAACCACCCTGAACCCTTCAATTAGATTCCAGTCTGTAATGACACCCGGGTATCTGTTATTCTATATATAAACCCCCCGAAAACCTCGATTAGATTCCAGTCTGAAACTCACACCCGGGTATCTGTTATTCTATATATAAACCACCCTGAACCCCTCGATTAGATTCCAGTCTGTAACTCACTCCCGGGTATCTGTTATTCTATCTATAAACCATCCTGAACCCCTCAATTGGATTCCAGTCTGTAACTCACTCCCGGGTCTCTGTTATTCTATACATAAATCATCCCAAGCATTTCGATTAGATTCCAGTCTGTATCTCACTCCCGGGTATCTGTTATTCGATATATAAACACCCTGAACACCTCGATTAGATTTCAGTCTGTAACTCACTCCCGGGTCTCTGTTATTCTATACATGAATCATCCCAAGCATTTCGATTAGATTCCAGTCTGTATCTCACTCCCGGGTATCTGTTATTCGATATATAAACTGCCCTGAACCCCTCGATTAGATTCCAGTATGTAACTCACTCCCAGGTATCTGTTATTCAACATATAAACCACCCCGAACCCTTCAATTAGATTCCAGTCTGTAACTCACTCCCGGGTATCTGTGATTCTATATATAAACACCCCGAACCCCTCGATTAGATTCCAGTCTGTAACTCACTCGCGGGTATCTGTTATTCTATATATAAACCCCCCCAAACACCTTGATTAGATTCCAGTCTGTAATGACACCCGGGTATCTGTTATTCTATATATAAACACCCTGAACACCTCGATTAGATTCCAGTATGTAACTCACTCACAGGTAACTGTTATTCTATATATAAACCCCCTGAAACCCTTGATTAGATTCCAGTCTGTAACTTACTCCCGGGTATCTGTTATTCTATATACAAACCCCCTGAAACCCTCAATTAGATTCCAGTCTGTAACTCACTCCCGGGTATTTGTTATTCTATATATAAACCCCCTGAAAACCTCGATTAGATTCCAGTCTGTAACTCACTCACGGGTATCTGTTATTCTATATATAAACCACCCCGATCACCTCGATTAGTTTCCAGTTTGTAACTCACTCCTGGGTATCTGTTATTCTATATATATACCCCCTGAACCCCTCGATTAGATTCCAGTCTGTAACTCACTCCCGGGTATCTGTTATTCTATATATAAACCGCCCCGAACCCCTCGATTCGATTCGTCTGTAACTCACTCCCGGGTATCTGTTATTCTATATATAAACCACCCTGAACCCCTCGATTAGATTCCAGTCTGTAACTCACTCCCAGATATCTGTTATTCTATATATAAACCACCCAAACCCCTCGATTAGATTCTGGACTGTAACACACTCCCGGGTATCTGTTATTCTATATATAAACCACCCAAACCCCTCGATTAGATTCCAGACGGTAACACACTCCCGGGTATCTGTTATTCTAGAAATAAACCAACCCAAACCTCTTGATTAGATTCCAATCTGTAACTCACTCCTGGGTATCTGTTATTCTATATATAAACAACCCCGAACCCTCGATTAGATTCCAGTCTGTAACTCACTCCCAGATATCTGTTATTCTATATATAAACCCCACTGAACCCCTCGATTAGATTCCAGTCTGTAACTCACTCCCGGGTATCTGTTATTCTATATATAAACCCCCCTGAACCCCTCGATTAGATTCCAGTCTGTAACTCACTCCTGGGTCTCTGTTATCCTAGACATAAATCACCCCGAGCATTTCGATTAGATTCCAGTCTGTAACTCACTTCCAGGTATCTGTTATTCAACATATAAACCACCCCGAACCCCTCGATTAGATTCCAGTCTGTAATGACACCCGGGTATCTGTTATTCTATATATAAACCACCCCGAACCCCTCGATTAGATTCCAGTCTGAAACTCACAACCAGGTATCTGTTATTCTATATATAAACCACCCCGAACCCCTTGATTAGATTCCAGTCTGTAACTCACTCCCGGGTATCTGTTATTCTATATATAAACCCCCTGAAACCCTCGATTAGATTCCAGTGTGTAACTCACTCCCGGGTATCTGTTATTCTATATATAAACCCCCTGAAACCCTCGATTAGATTCCAGTGTGTAACTCACTCCCGGGTATCTGTTATTCTATATATAAACCCCCTGAAACCCTTGATTAGATTCTAGTCTGTAATTCACTCCCGGGTATCTATTATTCTATATATAAACCCCCTGAACCCCTCGATTAGATTCCAGTCTGTAACTCACTCCCGGGTATCTGTTATTCTATATATAATCCACCCCGAACCCCTCGATTAGATTCCAGTCTGTAACTCACTCCCGGGTATCTGTTATTCTATATATAAACCACACCGTACCCTCGTTTAGATTCCAGTCTGTAACACACTCCTGGGTATCTGTTATTCTATATATAAACCCCACCGAACCCCTCAATTAGATTCCAGTCTGTAACTCACACCCGGGTATCTGATATTCTATATATAAACACCCTGAACACCTTGGTTAGATTCCAGTCTGTAACTCACTCCCGGGTATCTGTTATTCTATATATAAATCAACCGAAACCCCTCGATTAGATTCCAGTCTGTAACTCACTCCCGGGTGTCTGTTATTCTATATATAAACCCCCCCGAACCCCTCGATTAGATTCCAGTCTATAACTCACTCCCGGGTATCTGTTATTCTATATATAAACAACCCCGAACCCCTCGATTAGATTCCAGTCTATAACTCACTCCCGGGTATCTGTTATTCTATATATAAATCCCACTGAACCCCTCGATTAGATTCCAGTCTGTAACGCACTCCTGGCTATCTGTTATTCTATACATAAATCATCCCAAGCATTTCGATTAGATTCCAGTCTGTAACTCACTCCCGGGTATCTGTTATTCTATATATAAACCACCCCGAACCCCTCGATTAGATTCCAGTCTGTAACTCACTCCCGGGTATCTGTTATTCTATATATAAACCACCCCGAACCCCTCAATTAGATTCCAGTCTGTAACTCACTCCCGGGTATCTGTTATTCTATATATAAACCACCCCGAACCCCTCGATTAGATTCTAGTCTGTAACTCACTACCGGGTATCTGTTATTCTATATAAAAACCCCCCGAACCCCTCGATTAGATTCCAGTCTGTAACTCACTCCCAGGTATCTGTTATTCTATATATAAACCATCCCGAACCCCTCAATTAGATTCCAGTCTGTAACTCACTCCCGGGTATCTGTTATTCTATATATAAACCATCCCGAACCCCTCGATTAGATTCCAGTCTGTAACTCACTCCCAGGTATCTGTTATTCTATATATAAACCATCCCGAACCCCTCAATTAGATTCCAGTCTGTAACTCACTCCCAGGTATCTGTTATTCTATATATAAACCATCCCGAACCCCTCGATTAGATTCCAGTCTGTAACTCACTCCCAGGTATCTGTTATTCTATATATAAACACCCTGAACCCCTTGATTAGATTCCAGTCTGTAACTCACTCCCAGGTATCTGTTATTCTATATATAAACCACCCCGATCACCTCGATTAGATTCCTGTCAGTAACTCACTCCCGGGTATCTGTTATTCTATATATAAACCACCCTGACCCCCTCGATTAGATTCCAGTCTGTAACTCACTCCCGGGTATCTGTTATTCTATATATAAACCCCCCCGAACCCCTCGATTAGATTCCAGTCTGTAACTCACTCCCAGGTATCTGTTATTCTATATATAAACACCCTGAACCCCTTGATTAGATTCTAGTCTGTAACTCACTCCCAGGTATCTGTTATTCTATATATAAACCACCCCGAACGCCTCGATTAGATTCCAGTCTGTAACTCACTCCCGGGTATCTGTTATTCTATATATAAAGCACCCCGAACCCTCGATTAGATTCCAGTCTGTAACTCACTCCTGGGTGTCTGTTATTCTATATATAAGGCACCCCGAACCCCTCGATTAGATTCCAGTCTGTAACTCACACCCGGGTATCTGTTATTCTATGTATCAACCACCCCGAACCCCTCGATTAGATTACAGTCTGTAACTCACTAACGGGTATCTCTTATTCTATATATAAATCCCCCCGAACCCCTCGATTAGATTCCAGTCTGTAACTCACTCCTGGGTGTCTGTTATTCTATATATCAACCACCCCGAACCCATCGATTAGATTCCAGTCTGTAACTCACTCCCGGGTATCTGTTATTCTCTATATAAACCACCCCGAACCCCTCTATTAGATTCCAGTCTGCAACTCACTCCCGGGTATCAGTTGTTCTGTATATAAACCACCCCGATCACCTCGATTAGATTCCAGTTTGTAACTCACTCTCGGGTATCTGTTATTCTATATATAAACCACCTGAACCCCTCGATTAGATTCCAGTCTGTAACTCACTCCCAGATATCTGTTATTCTATATATATATAACCCCTGAAAACCTCGATTAGATTCCAGTCTGTAACTCACTCCCGGGTATTTTTTATTCTATATATAAACCCCCTGAAAACCTCGATTAGATTCCAGTCTGTAATTCACTCCCGGGTATCTGTTATTCTATATATAAACCACCCTGAACCCCTCAATTGGATTCCAGTCTGTAACTCACTCCCAGGTATCTGTTATTCTATATATAAACCCCCCCGAACCCCTCGATTAGATTCCAGTCTGTAACTCACTCCCAGGTATCTGTTATTCTATATATAAACCCCCTGAAAACCTCGATTAGATTCCAGTCTGTAACTCACTCCCGGGTCTCTGTTATTCTATACATAAAGCATCCCAAGCATTTCGATTAGATTCCAGTCTGTAACTCACTCCCGGGTATCTGTTATTCGATATATAAACACCCTGAACACCTCGATGAGATTCCAGTATGTAACTCACTCTCGGGAATCTCTTATTCTATATATAAACCCCACCGAACCCCTCGATTAGATTCCAGTACGTAAGTCACTCTCGGGAATCTCTTATTCTATATACAAACCGCCTGAAACGCTTGATTAGATTCCAGTCTGTAATTCACTTCCAGGTATCTGTTATTCTATATATAAACCACACCGTACCCTCGTTTAGATTCCAGTCTGTAACTCACTCCCGGATATCTGTTATTCTATATATAAACACAACCGAACCCCTCGATTAGATTCCAGTCTGTAACTCACTCTCAGGTATCTGTTATTCTATATATAAACCACCCAAACCCCTCGATTGGATTCCTGTCTGTAACTCACTCCCGGATATGTTATTCTATATATAAACACCCCGAACCCCTCGATTAGATTCCAGTCTGTAACTAACTCACGGGTATCTGTTATTCTATATATAAACCACCCCGAACCCCTCTATTAGATTCCAGTCTGAAACTCACTCCCGGGTATCTGTTATTCTATATATAAACCACCCTGAACCCCTCCATTAGATTTCAGTCTGTAACTCACTCCCGGGTGTCTGTTATTCTATATATAAACCCGCCCGAACCCCTCGATTAGATTCCAGTCTGTAACTCACTCCCAGGTATCTGTTATTCTATATATAAACCACCCCGATCACCTCGATTAGATTCCAGTCTGTAACTCACTCCCGGGTATGTTATTCAACATATAAACCACCCTGAACCCTTCAATTAGATTCCAGTCTGTAATGACACCCGGGTATCTGTTATTCTATATATAAACCCCCCGAACACCTCGATTAGATTCCAGTCTGAAACTCACACCCGGGTATCTGTTATTCTATATATAAACCACCCTGAACCCCTCGATTAGATTCCAGTCTGTAACTCACTCCCGGGTATCTGTTATTCGATATATAAACACCCTGAACACCTCGATTAGATTTCAGTCTGTAACTCACTCCCGGGTCTCTGTTATTCTATACATGAATCATCCCAAGCATTTCGATTAGATTCCAGTCTGTATCTCACTCCCGGGTATCTGTTATTCGATATATAAACTGCCCTGAACCCCTCGATTAGATTCCAGTATGTAACTCACTCCCGGGTATCTGTGATTCTATATATAAACCACCCCGAACACCTTGATTAGATTCCAGTCTGTAATGACACCCGGGTATCTGTTATTCTATATATAAACACCCTGAACACCTCGATTAGATTCCAGTATGTAACTCACTCACAGGTAACTGTTATTCTATATATAAACCCCCTGAAACCCTTGATTAGATTCCAGTCTGTAACTTACTCCCGGGTATCTGTTATTCTATATATAAACCCCCTGAAACCCTCAATTAGATTCCAGTCTGTAACTCACTCCCGGGTATTTGTTATTCTATATATAAACCCCCTGAAAACCTCGATTAGATTCCAGTCTGTAACTCACTCACGGGTATCTGTTATTCTATATATAAACCACCCCAATCACCTCGATTAGTTTCCAGTTTGTAACTCACTCCTGGGTATCTGTTATTCTATATATATACCCCCTGAACCCCTCGATTAGATTCCAGTCTGTAACTCACTCCCGGGTATCTGTTATTCTATATATAAACCGCCCCGAACCCCTCGATTCGATTCGTCTGTAACTCACTCCCGGGTATCTGTTATTCTATATATAAACCACCCTGAACCCCTCGATTAGATTCCAGTCTGTAACTCACTCCCAGATATCTGTTATTCTATATATAAACCACCCAAACCCCTCGATTAGATTCTGGACTGTAACACACTCCCGGGTATCTGTTATTCTATATATAAACCACCCAAACCCCTCGATTAGATTCCAGACGGTAACACACTCCCGGGTATCTGTTATTCTAGAAATAAACCAACCCAAACCTCTTGATTAGATTCCAATCTGTAACTCACTCCTGGGTATCTGTTATTCTATATATAAACAACCCCGAACCCTCGATTAGATTCCAGTCTGTAACTCACTCCCAGATATCTGTTATTCTATATATAAACCCCACTGAACCCCTCGATTAGATTCCAGTCTGTAACTCACTCCCGGGTATTTGTTATTCTATATATAAACCCCCTGAAAACCTCGATTAGATTCCAGTCTGTAACTCACTCACGGGTATCTGTTATTCTATATATAAACCCCCCTGAACCCCTCGATTAGATTCCAGTCTGTAACTCACTCCTGGGTCTCTGTTATCCTAGACATAAATCACCCCGAGCATTTCGATTAGATTCCAGTCTGTAACTCACTTCCAGGTATCTGTTATTCAACATATAAACCACCCCGAACCCCTCGATTAGATTCCAGTCTGTAATGACACCCGGGTATCTGTTATTCTATATATAAACCACCCCGAACCCCTCGATTAGATTCCAGTCTGAAACTCACAACCGGGTATCTGTTATTCTATATATAAACCACCCCGAACCCCTTGATTAGATTCCAGTCTGTAACTCACTCCCGGGTATCTGTTATTCTATATATAAACCCCCTGAAACCCTCGATTAGATTCCAGTGTGTAACTCACTCCCGGGAATCTGTTATTCTATATATAAACCCCCTGAAACCCTCGATTAGATTCCAGTGTGTAACTCACTCCCGGGTATCTGTTATTCTATATATAAACCCCCTGAAACCCTTGATTAGATTCTAGTCTGTAATTCACTCCCGGGTATCTATTATTCTATATATAAACCCCCTGAACCCCTCGATTAGATTCCAGTCTGTAACTCACTCCCGGGTATCTGTTATTCTATATATAATCCACCCCGAACCCCTCGATTAGATTCCAGTCTGTAACTCACTCCCGGGTATCTGTTATTCTATATATAAACCACACCGTACCCTCGTTTAGATTCCAGTCTGTAACACACTCCTGGGTATCTGTTATTCTATATATAAACCCCACCGAACCCCTCAATTAGATTCCAGTCTGTAACTCACACCCGGGTATCTGATATTCTATATATAAACACCCTGAACACCTTGGTTAGATTCCAGTCTGTAACTCACTCCCGGGTATCTGTTATTCTATATATAAACCAACCGAAACCCCTCGATTAGATTCCAGTCTGTAACTCACTCCCGGGTGTCTGTTATTCTATATATAAACCCCCCCGAACCCCTCGATTAGATTCCAGTCTACAACTCACTCCCGGGTATCTGTTATTCTATATATAAACAACCCCGAACCCCTCGATTAGATTCCAGTCTATAACTCACTCCCGGGTATCTGTTATTCTATATATAAATCCCACTGAACCCCTCGATTAGATTCCAGTCTGTAACGCACTCCTGGCTATCTGTTATTCTATACATAAATCATCCCAAGCATTTCGATTAGATTCCAGTCTGTAACTCACTCCCGGGTATCTGTTATTCTATATATAAACCACCCCGAACCCCTCGATTAGATTCCAGTCTGTAACTCACTCCCGGGTATCTGTTATTCTATATATAAACCACCCCGAACCCCTCAATTAGATTCCAGTCTGTAACTCACTCCCGGGTATCTGTTATTCTATATATAAACCACCCCGAACCCCTCGATTAGATTCTAGTCTGTAACTCACTACCGGGTATCTGTTATTCTATATATAAACCCCCCCGAACCCCTCGATTAGATTCCAGTCTGTAACTCACTCCCAGGTATCTGTTATTCTATATATAAACCATCCCGAACCCCTCAATTAGATTCCAGTCTGTAACTCACTCCCGGGTATCTGTTATTCTATATATAAACCATCCCGAACCCCTCGATTAGATTCCAGTCTGTAACTCAGTCCCAGGTATCTGTTATTCTATATATAAACCATCCCGAACCCCTCAATTAGATTCCAGTCTGTAACTCACTCCCAGGTATCTGTTATTCTATATATAAACCATCCCGAACCCCTCGATTAGATTCCAGTCTGTAACTCACTCCCAGGTATCTGTTATTCTATATATAAACACCCTGAACCCCTTGATTAGATTCCAGTCTGTAACTCACTCCCAGGTATCTGTTATTCTATATATAAACCACCCCGATCACCTCGATTAGATTCCTGTCAGTAACTCACTCCCGGGTATCTGTTATTCTATATATAAACCACCCTGACCCCCTCGATTAGATTCCAGTCTGTAACTCACTCCCGGGTATCTGTTATTCTATATATAAACCCACCCGAACCCCTCGATTAGATTCCAGTCAGTAACTCACTCCCGGGTATCTGTTATTCTATATTTCAACCCCCCCGAACCCCTTGATTAGATTCCAGTCTGTAACTCACTCCCGGGTATCTGTTATTCTATATATAAACTACCCCGAACCCCTCGATTAGATTCCAGTCTGTAACTCACTCCCGGGTATCTGTTATTCTATATATAAACCCCCCCGAACCCCTCGATTAGATTCCAGTCTGTAACTCACTCTCAGGTATCTGTTATTCTATATATAAACCACCCCGAACGCCTCGATTAGATTCCAGTCTGTAACTCACTCTCAGGTATCTGTTATTCTATATATAAAGCACCCCGAACCCTCGATTAGATTCCAGTCTGTAACTCACTCCTGGGTGTCTGTTATTCTATATATAAGGCACCCCGAACCCCTCGATTAGATTCCAGTCTGTAACTCACACCCGGGTATCTGTTATTCTATGTATCAACCACCCCGAACCCCTCGATTAGATTACAGTCTGTAACTCACTAACGGGTATCTGTTATTCTATATATAAATCCCCCCGAACCCCTCGATTAGATTCCAGTCTGTAACTCACTCCTGGGTGTCTGTTATTCTATATATCAACCACCCCGAACCCATCGATTAGATTCCAGTCTGTAACTCACTCCCGGGTATCTGTTATTCTCTATATAAACCACCCCGAACCCCTCTATTAGATTCCAGTCTGTAACTCACTCCCAGGTATCTGTTATTCTCTATATAAACCACCCCGAACCCCTCTATTAGATTCCAGTCTGCAACTCACTCCCGGGTATCAGTTGTTCTGTATATAAACCACCCCGATCACCTCGATTAGATTCCAGTTTGTAACTCACTCTCGGGTATCTGTTATTCTATATATAAACCACCTGAACCCCTCGATTAGATTCCAGTCTGTAACTCACTCCCAGATATCTGTTATTCTATATATATATAACCCCTGAAAACCTCGATTAGATTCCAGTCTGTAACTCACTCCCGGGTATTTTTTATTCTATATATAAACCCCCTGAAAACCTCGATTAGATTCCAGTCTGTAATTCACTCCCGGGTATCTGTTATTCTATATATAAACCACCCTGAACCCCTCAATTGGATTCCAGTCTGTAACTCACTCCCGGGTCTCTGTTATTCTATACATAAAGCATCCCAAGCATTTCGATTAGATTCCAGTCTGTAACTCACTCCTGGGTATCTGTTATTCGATATATAAACACCCTGAACACCTCGATGAGATTCCAGTATGTAACTCACTCTCGGGAATCTCTTATTCTATATATAAACCCCACCGAACCCCTCGATTAGATTCCAGTACGTAACTCACTCTCGGGAATCTCTTATTCTATATATAAACCCCACCGAACCCCTCGATTAGATTCCAGTCTGCAACTTACTCCCGGGAATCTGTTATTCTATATACAAACCGCCTGAAACGCTTGATTAGATTCCAGTCTGTAATTCACTTCCAGGTATCTGTTATTCTATATATAAACCACACCGTACCCTCGTTTAGATTCCAGTCTGTAACTCACTCCCGGATATCTGTTATTCTATATATAAACACAACCGAACCCCTCGATTAGATTCCAGTCTGTAACTCACTCTCAGGTATCTGTTATTCTATATATAAACCACCCAAACCCCTCGATTGGATTCCTGTCTGTAACTCACTCCCGGATATGTTATTCTATATATAAACACCCCGAACCCCTCGATTAGATTCCAGTCTGTAACTAACTCACGGGTATCTGTTATTCTATATATAAACCACCCCGAACCCCTCTATTAGATTCCAGTCTGAAACTCACTCCCGGGTATCTGTTATTCTATATATAAACCACCCTGAACCCCTCCATTAGATTTCAGTCTGTAACTCACTCCCGGGTGTCTGTTATTCTATATATAAACCCGCCTGAACCCCTCGATTAGATTCCAGTCTGTAACTCACTCCCGGGTGTCTGTTATTCTATATATAAACCACCCCGATCACCTCGATTAGATTCCAGTCTGTAACTCACTCCCGGGTATGTTATTCAACATATAAACCACCCTGAACCCTTCAATTAGATTCCAGTCTGTAATGACACCCGGGTATCTGTTATTCTATATATAAACCCCCCGAACACCTCGATTAGATTCCAGTCTGAAACTCACACCCGGGTATCTGTTATTCTATATATAAACCACCCTGAACCCCTCGATTAGATTCCAGTCTGTAACTCACTCCCGGGTATCTGTTATTCTATCTATAAACCATCCTGAACCCCTCAATTGGATTCCAGTCTGTAACTCACTCCCGGGTCTCTGTTATTCTATACATAAATCATCCCAAGCATTTCGATTAGATTCCAGTCTGTATCTCACTCCCGGGTATCTGTTATTCGATATATAAACTGCCCTGAACCCCTCGATTAGATTCCAGTATGTAACTCACTCCCAGGTATCTGTTATTCAACATATAAACCACCCTGAACCCCTCGATTAGATTCCAGTATGTAACTCACTCCCAGGTATCTGTTATTCAACATATAAACTACCCCGAACCCCTCGATTAGATTCCAGTCTGTAACTCACTCCCAGGTATCTGTGATTCTATATATAAACACCCCGAACCCCTCGATTAGATTCCAGTCTGTAACTCACTCCCGGGTATCTGTTATTCTATATATAAACCACCCGAACCCCTCGATTAGATTCCAGTCTGTAATGACACCCGGGTATCTGTTATTCTATATATAAACCACCCCGAACCCCTCGATTAGATTCCAGTCTGTAACTCACTCCCGGGTATTTGTTATTCTATATATAAACCCCCTGAAAACCTCGATTAGATTCCAGTCTGTAACTCACTCACGGGTATCTGTTATTCTATATATAAACCCCCCTGAACCCCTCGATTAGATTCCAGTCTGTAACTCACTCCTGGGTCTCTGTTATCCTAGACATAAATCACCCCGAGCATTTCGATTAGATTCCAGTCTGTAACTCACTTCCAGGTATCTGGTATTCTATATATAAACCACCCCGAACCCCTCGATTAGATTCCAGTCTGTAACTCACTCCCGGGTATCTGTTATTCTATATATAAACCACCCCGAACCCCTCAATTAGCTTCCAGTCTGTAATTCACTCCCGGGTATCTGTTATTCTATATATAAACCCCCTGAAACCCTCGATTAGATTCCCGTCTGTAACTCACTCCCAGGTATCTGTTATTCTATATATAAACCACCCCAAACCCCTCGATTAGATTCCAGTCCGTAACTCACTCCCGGGTATCTGTTATTCTATATATAAACCCCCTGAAACCCTTGATTAGATTCCAGTCTGTAATTCACTCCCGGGTATCTATTATTCTATATATAAACCCCCTGAACCCCTCGATTAGATTCCAGTCTGTAACTCACTCCCGGGTATCTGTTATTCTATATATAATCCACCCCGAACCCCTCGATTAGATTCCAGTCTGTAACTCACTCCCGGGTATCTGTTATTCTATATATAAACCACACCGTACCCTCGTTTAGATTCCAGTCTGTAACTCACTCCTGGGTATCTGTTATTCTATATATAAACCCCACCGAACCCCTCAATTAGATTCCAGTCTGTAACTCACACCCGGGTATCTGTTATTCTATATATAAACCGCCCCGAACCCCTCAATTAGATTCCAGTCTGTAACTCACTCCCGGGTATCTGTTATTCTATATATAAACCACCCCGAACCCCTCAATTAGATTCCAGTCTGTAACTCACTCCCGGGTATCTGTTATTCTGTATACAAACCACCCCGAACCCTTCGGTTCGATTCCTGATGACGGTCCACCACCACCACCTGCTGGTGTCCAGCTGAACTGCAGTGCCAGCCACTTCCTCGCCCTGTCTCCGTTGACCCGTTCCCCTCTCCACCCACCACCCCCCCCCCCCCACCCCCTCATGCCCCCATTACCAGGGTCCCCGTCCGCTGGTTCGCCACGCTCCCCCTTTCCTCTTGCCAGCGTTGTGCTGTGAGATCCTCCTCTCTGGATTGACAGTGTAGCCGATGTAGATCCTTCCCTTGTACTTGGCGTTGGTGCAGTACAGCATGTAGACCCCGTGGAAACTCTCCACCTCGATGACCATGGCTGACCCTCTGCACTGTGGGGGGGGAGAAACAGAGGGGAACGGGGGTGTTAGACCACTGCCCAATGTCAGCGGGGAGGGGGAGGGGGAGCTGCTCGGTCAAAGGCTTGTGGAGCAGAGAGAGAGAGAGAGAGAGATAGAGAGAGACGGTGGGGGGAGGGCAAGAGGTAGAGAGCGACAGAGAGAGGGGGAAGGGAAGAGACAGAGAGAGAGAGAGAGAGAGAGAGAGAGACAGAGAGACAGACAGAGAGAGAGAGGGAGAGACAGAGAGACAGAGACAGAGAGTGAGAGAGAGAAGGAGAGAGAGAGACAGAGAGAGAGAGAGACAGAGAGAGAGAGAGACAGAGACAGAGAGAGAGCGAGAGAGAGAGACAGATAGAGAGAGAGAGAAGGAGAGAGACAGAGAGACAGAGACAGAGAGAGAGAGAGACAGATAGAGAGAGACAGAGAGAGAGACAGAGGGAGAGAGAGAGAGGGAGAGAGACAGAGACAGAGAGAGAGGGAGAGAGAGAGAGGGAGAGAGACAGATAGAGAGAGAGAGACAAACAGAGAGAGAGAGAGACAGAGAAACAAACAGAGAGAGAGACAGACAGACAGACAGACAGAGAGACAAACAGAGAGAGACAGAGAGAGAGACAGAGAGACAGAAACAAACAGAGAGACAGAGAGAGAGACAGAGAGAGACAGAGAGAGAGAGACAGAGAGACAGAGACACAGAGAGAGAGACACAGAGAGAGAGAGAGACAGAGAGAGAGACAAACAGAGAGAGAGAGAGAT
The DNA here is from genome assembly GCA_026770705.1 of Isurus oxyrinchus. Taxonomy (NCBI): domain Eukaryota; kingdom Metazoa; phylum Chordata; class Chondrichthyes; order Lamniformes; family Lamnidae; genus Isurus; species Isurus oxyrinchus. Next base: position 50,332 of record JANJGN010002934.1, read on the forward strand.
GCAGAGAGGGAGAGAGACACAGAGAGAGACAGAGAGAGAGAGACAGAGAGACAGAGACACAGAGAGAGAGAGAGATGCAGAGAGAGAGAGACAGAGAGAGAGACAGAGAGAGAGAGAGATGCAGAGAGAGAGAGAGACAGAGACACAGAGAGAGAGAGACAAACAGAGAGAGACACACACACAGAGTGAGAGAGACAGAGAGGGTTCAGGGAGGGAACTCCTTAGTTTAGGGGCCCCCCCCAGGCAGCTGAAGGCCCGGCCGCCAATGGTGGAGCGATGGGAATCGGGGGCTGGAACCGGAGGAGAGGAGGGATTTCGGTGGGTTGTAGGAGGTTACAGAGAAAGGGAGGGTTGTAGGGGGCTGGAGGAGGTTACAGAGATAGGGAGGGGTGTAGGGGCTGGTGGAGGTAACAGGGATAGGGTGGGTTGTAGGGGCTGGAGGAGGTTACAGAGATAGGGAGGGTTGTAGGGGGCTGGAGGAGGTTACAGAGATAGGGAGTGGTGTAGGGGCTGGAGGAGGTTACAGAGATAGGGAGTGTTGTAGAGGCTGGAGGAGGTTACAGAGATAGGGAGGAGTGTAGAGACTGGAGGAAGTTACAGAGATAGGGAGGGGTGTAGGGGCTGGAGGAGGTTACAGAGATAGGGAGTGTTGTAGAGGCTGGAGGAGGTTACAGAGATAGGGAGGGGTGTAGGGGCTGGAGGAGGTTACAGAGATAGGGTTGTAGGGGCTGGAGGAGGTTACAGAGATAGGGAGGGGTGTATGGGGCTGGAGGAGGTTACAGAGATAGGGAGGGGAGTAGGGGCTGGAGGAGGTTACAGAGATAGGGAGGGTTGTAGAGACTGGAGGTGGTTACAGAGATAGGGAGGGTTGTAGGGGCTGGAGGAGGTTACAGGAATAGGGAGGGATGTAGGGTCTGGAGGAGGTAACAGAGATAGGGAGGGGTGTAGGGGCTGGAGGAGGTTACAGGAATAGGGAGGGGTGTAGGGTCTGGAGGAGGTAACAGAGATAGGGAGGGGTGTAGGGGCTGGAGGAGGATACAGAGATAGGGAGGGTTGTAGGGGGCTGGAGGAGGTTACAGAGATAGGGAGGGGTGTAGGGGGCTGGAGGAGGTTACAGAGATAGGGAGGGGTGTAGGGGCTGGAGGAGGATACAGAGATAGGGAGGGTTGTAGGGGGCTGGAGGAGTTTACAGAGATAGGGAGGGGTGTAGGGGGCTGGAGGAGGTTACAGAGATAGGGAGTGTTGTAGGGGCTGGAGGAGGATACAGAGATAGGGAGGGGTGTAGGGGCTGGAGGAGGTTACAGAGATAGGGAGGGTTGTTGGGACTGGAGGAGGTTACAGATATATGGAGTGTTGTAGGTGCTGGAGGAGGTTGCAGAGATAGGGGTGTAGGGGCTGGAGGAGGTTACAGAGATAGGGAGGGTTGTAGTGGCTGGAGGAGGTTACAGAGATAGGGGTGTAGGGGCTGGAGGAGGTTACAGAGATAGGGAGGGTTGTAGGGGCTGGAGGAGGTTACAGAGATAGGGAGGGCTGTAGGGGCTGGAGGAGGTTACAGAGATAGGGAGGGGTGTAGGGTCTGGAGGAGGTTACAGAGATAGGGAGGGTAGTAGGGGCTGGAGGAGGTTACAGAGATAGGGAGGGTTGTAGGGGGCTGGAGGAGGTTACCGAGAGAGGGAGGGCTGTAGGGGCTGGAGGAGGTTACAGAGATAGGGAGGTTAGTAGGGGCTGGAGGAGGTTAGTGTAGGATCATTGCAGCAACAAGTACCTAACAGCGCCGGGGGTGTACCTACACCACACGGGGACTGCAGCAGCTCACCCACCACCTTCTCAAGGGGGCAACTGGGGACGGGGGGGCAATAAGTGCTGGGCCCGGCGGGCGACAGCCCACCTCCCCGTGAATGAATCTTAAGAAAGCTGGAGGAGCCACTCAGCCACTGCTTCGCCTGGGGCAGGACTGCCCCCCAACAGAGGCCCTCTCCCTCGCCCACCACCAACACCATCTCCCCCACAACCACCTCCGCCCCGCCCTGCTCCAGCAACACCCCCCCCCCCCCCGCACCGCCCTCCCCCTCCTTGGCTTAATCCCTTAGCGCCTCCCGACACCCTATCACCCACGCAATAGGCCTGTGGGGGAGGCTGGTGGGGTTGGGGGGGGGGGATGGGGGCGGTGGCTGGCCTCTCTGCTATTCAACTGGGTCAGTCTTCGCCGCTCGTCACCGGAGCCTCTCCGCCGGCCTCTGCGGGGGGTGGGGTGGGTTCCATCGCAACTGGGGCGCTCGGGATAGCTTGGCGGGGGGGGGTGGGGGGGCGGTGGCTGGCCTCTCTGCTATTCAACCGGGTCAGGCTTCGCCGCTCGTCACCGGAGCCTCTCCGTTGGGGACGGGGGGTTCCGTCTCAAGTGGGGCGCTCGGGGTAGTTTGGTGGGGGGGGGTGGCTGGCCTCTCTGCTATTCAACCGGGTCAGGCTTCGCCGCTCGTCACTGGAGCCTCTCCGTTTTGGTGGGGGGGGGTGGGTTCCGTCGCAAGTGGGGCGCTCGGGGTAGTTTGGTGGTGGGGGTGGGGTGGGGGTTGGGGTGGGGGCGGTGGCTGGCCTCTCTGCTATTCAACCGGGTCAGGCTTCGCCGCTCGTCACCGGAGCCTCTCCGTTTTGGTGGGGGGGGTGGGGGGTGGGTTCCATCGCAAGTGGGGCGCTCGGGGTAGTTTGGTGGTGGTGGGGGGGGGTGCTGGGGTGGGGGCGGTGGCTGGCCTCTCTGCTATTCAACCGGGTCAGGCTTCGCCGCTCGTCACTGGAGCTTCTCCGTTTTGGGGAGGGGGGCGGTGGGTTCCGTCGCAAGTGGGGCGCTCGGGTAGTTTGGTGGTGGGGGGGGGTGCTGGGGTGGGGGCGGTAGTTGGCCTCTCTGCTGTTCAACCGGGTCAGGCTTCGCCGCTCGTCACCGGAGCCTCTCCGTTGGTGGGAGGGGGGGGGGGAGAGGGTTGGGGGTGGGGCGGGGCGGGGCAGGGGGGGGGGGGTCAGAGTTTGGGGTGGTGGTGGGGGGGGTGGCGGTAGGTCCCTTTAAGAGGCGAGCGGCCTCTCTCCCTGCGCGAGGGACAGACCCTCTCGCCGCAGAATCTGACCTTGGCCGACGGAGCAATTCGGCAACAGGAACCCTCACCCTCTCCTCTCCCTTGCCAGGGAGGTGGGGGTTGGGCTGGGGGTGGGGGTGGGGGGTGGGGTGAAGCTCTGCTGGTGCCTGCGCCTTTAAGAGACCTTGGGGGGCAGGTCTCCTTTAAGAAGCTGGGATTTGGGTGCCGGCGGCCTGCCTGTCCCATCGTCCCTGTCGGAACCGAGGCGGGCGGGGGGGGTCCCACCGGGATGGTGGGGGGGGGGGGGGGGAGAGAGGGGATTTTTTTTAGGCCGGGGGGGGGGGCGCCGTCGTCCGACCCCTGGAAACCCCGATTGAGGCGTCGGGCCGCCGTCAGGCGCTGGGCCGGGCAGCCCCAAGCGGCGCATGGACCCCTCCACCCCCGCACCTACCCGGTGGTGTCCCGCCCCGCCTCGCCTCGCCTCACCCGATTGGCCGGCGCCCTCCCGCCGCCCTGTCGCCATTGGCCGGCGCCTCCTGTCCATCAGGCGCGCGGGGCGGTGAGGCCGGCGCGACGCGCAGAGGGTGGCCACGCCCCCTCCCTTACCCCTCCCCTTCCCCCCCTAGCGCCATTGGCCCCGCAGCGGGAACAGGCCCCGCCCCCTCCAACCCTCCATTCCCCGCCCCCTACCCCCCCTCCAAACCCCGCCCCCTACCCCCCGGGGATCCGGATCCGCCGGAGACTCGAGGCCGCGAGATGGAGGTGACGGAGCATCCGGGTCCCTCCCGGGGGGGGGGGGGGCGCGAAACCCCCCAACCCGGCCCCTCCCCCCCAACACCCCCCTCCCCCCTCACTCCCTCCCCCCTCACTCCCTCCCTCCCTCAGTCCCTCCCTCACTCCCTCCCCCCTCACTCCCTACCCCCTCCCCCTCACTCCCTCCCTACCCCCTCACTCACTCCCTCCCCAACACCCCCCTCCCCCCTCAGTCCCTCCCTCACTCCCTCCCCCCTCACTCCCTACCCCCTCCCCCCTCACTCCCTCCCTACCCCCTCACTCACTCCCTCCCCAACACCCCCCTCCCCCCTCAATCCCTCACTCACTCCCTCAGTCCCTCCCTCCCTACCCCCTCACTCACTCCCTCCCCAACACCCCCCTCCCCCCTCACTCCCTCCCTCAATCCCTCACTCACTCCCTCAGTCCCTCCCTCCCTACCCCCTCACTCACTCCCTCCCCCTCCCTCCCTCCCTCCCTCCCTCCCTCAATCCCTCCCTCCCTCCCTCAATCCCTCCCTCAATCCCTCACACACACTCCCTCCCTCAATCTCTCCCTCCCTCAATCCCTCCCTCATTCCTTCCCTCCCTCATTCCTTCCCTCCCTCATTCCTTCCCTCCCTCAATCACTCCCTCCCTCAATCACTCCCTCCCTCAATCACTCCCTCCCTCAATCACTCCCTCACTCCCTCAATCACTCCCTCACTCCCTCATTCCCTCCCTCAATCCCTCCCTCAATCCCTCCCTCAATCCCTCCCTCACTCGCTCCATCACTCATTCCCTCCCTCACACCCGCCCTCCCTCACACCCGCCCTCCCTCACACCCGCCCTCCCTCACACCCGCCCTCCCTCACACCCGCCCTCCCTCACACCCGCCCTCCCTCACACCCGCCCTCCCTCACTCAGTCCTCCCTCACTCAGACCTCCCTCACTCAGTCCTCCCTCACTCAGTCCTCCCTCACTCAGTCCTCCCTCACTCAGTCCTCCCTCACTCAGTCCTCCCTCACTCAGTCCTCCCTCACTCAGTCCTCCCTCACTCAGTCCTCCCTCACTCACACCCTCCATCACTCCCTGAATCCCTTCCTCCCTCCCACCCTCAATCCCTCACTCCCTCCCTCACTCTCTCCCACCCTCCCTCAATCCATCACTCCCTCCTTCAATCCCTCAACTCACTCACTCACTCCCTCCGCCCACTCACTTCCTCCCTCCCTCACACCCTCTCCCCCTCCCTCCCTCACACCCTCTCCCCCTCCCTCCCTCACACCCTCTCCCCCTCCCTCACTCACACTCTCTCTCTCTCTCTCCCTCTACAGGTGACTGCGCCGACCGCTGACTTGGTCA
>JANJGN010002935.1:0-55469 GCA_026770705.1 Isurus oxyrinchus
AACAGAGTGAACCAAAGGCAAACAGAACGAACCAGAGGCAAACAGAGTGTAACAGAGTGCAACAGAGGCAAACAGTGTTAAACAGAGTGAAACAGAGTGAAACAGAGGCAAGATACTAAAACAGAGGCAAACAGAGTGAAACAGAGGCAAACGGTGTTAAACAGAGGCAAACAGGGTTAAACAGAGGCAAACAGTGTTAAACAGAGGCAAACAGGGTTAAACAGAGGCAAACAGTGTTAAACAGAGGCAAACAGTGTTAAACAGAGGCACTGTTAAACAGAGGCAAACACTGTTAAACAGATGCAAACACTGTTAAACAGAGGCAAACACTGTTAAACGGAGGCAAACACTGTAAAACAGACGCACACACTGTTAAACAGAGGCAAACAGAGTGAAACAGAGGTAAGAAGACTTAAACAGAGGCAAACAGAGTGAAACAGAGGCAAACAGAGTGAAACAGAGGCAAACAGACTTAAACAGATGCAAACAGACTTAAACAGAGGCAACCAGATTTAAACAGAGGCAAACAGAGTTAAACAGAGGCAAACAGAATTAAACAGAGGCAACCAGACTGAAACAGAGGCAAACAGACTTAAACAGAGGCAAACAGACTTAAACAGAGGCAAACAGAGTGAAACAGACTTAAACAGAGGCAAACAGAGGCAAACAGAGGTAAACAGACTTAAACAGAATTAAACAGAGGCTAGCAGAGGCAAACAGTCTTATACACACTGAAACAGAGGCAAGCAGAGGCAAACAGAGGCAAACAGAGTGAAACGGAGGCAAACAGAGTGAAACAGATGCAAACAGAGTGAAACAGAGGCAAACAGAGTGAAACAGAGGCAAACAGAGTTAAACAGAGGCAAACAGAGTGAAACAGAGGCAAACAGACTTAAAAAGAGGCAAACTGACTTAAAAAGAGGCAAACAGACTTAAACAGAGGCAAACAGAGGCAAACACAGTGAAACAGACTTAAACAGAGGCAAAGAGAGGCAAACAAAGTTAAACAGACTGAAACAGACTTAAACAGAGGCAAACACTGTTAAACAGAGGCAAACAGAGTGAAAGAGAGGCAAAGAGAGTGATACAGTTGCAAACAGAGTGAAAGAGAGGCAAACAGAGTGAAACAGAGGCAAACAGAGTGAACCAGAGGCAAACAGAGTGAACCAGAGGCAAACAGAGTGAACCAGAGGCAAACAGAGTGAAACAGAGGCAAACAGAGTGAAACAGAGGCAAGAAGATTTAAACAGATGCAAACAGAGTGAAGCAGAGGCAAGACGACTTAACCAGAGGCACACAGAGTGATACAGAGGCAAACAGAGTGAAACAGAGGCCAACAGAGTGAAAGAGAGTCAAACAGAGTGAAACGGAGGCAAACAGAGTGAAACAGAGGCAAACAGAGTGAAACAGAGGCAAACAGTGAAACAGAGGCAAACAGAGTGAAACAGAGGCAAACAGAGTGAAACAGAGGCAAACGGAGTGAAACAGAGGCAAACAGAGAGAAACAGAGTGAAACAGAGTGAAACAGAGGCAAACAGAGGCAAACAGAGTGCAACAGAGGCAAGAAGACTAAAAGAGAGGCCAACAGAGTGAAACAGAGGCAAGAAAACTTAAACAGAGGCAAACAGAGTGAAACAGAGGCAAGCAGAGTGAAACAGAGGCAAACAGTGTTAAACAGAGGCAAACAGGGTTAAACAGAGGCAAACAGTGTTAAACAGAGGCAAACACTGTTAAACAGAGGCAAACACTGTTAAACAGAGGCAAACACTGTTAAACAGAGGCAAACACTGTTAAACGGAGGCAAACACTGTTAAACAGAGGCACACACTGTTAAACAGAGGCAAACAGGGTTAAACAGAGGCAAACAGGGTGAAACAGAGGCAAACAGTGTTAAACAGAGGCAAACACTGTTAAACAGAGGCAAACACTGTTAAACAGATGCAAACACTGTTAAACAGAGGCAAACACTGTTAAACGGAGGCAAACACTGTTAAACAGACGCACACACTGTTAAACAGAGGCAAACAGAGTGAAACAGAGGTACGAAGACTTAAACAGAGGCAAACAGAGTGAAACAGAGGCAAACAGAGTGAAACAGAGGCAAACAGACTTAAACAGATGCAAACAGACTTAAACAGAGGCAACCAGATTTAAACAGAGGCAAACAGAGTTAAACAGAGGCAAACAGACTTAAACAGAGGCAACCAGACTGAAACAGAGGCAAACAGACTTAAACAGAGGCAAACAGACTGAAACAGAGGCAAACAGAGTGAAACAGACTTAAACAGAGGCAAACAGAGGCAAACAGAGGTAAACAGACTTAAACAGAATTAAACAGAGGCTAGCAGAGGCAAACAGTCTTATACATACTGAAACAGAGGCAAACAGAGGCAAACAGAGTGAAACGGAGGCAAACAGAGTGAAACAGATGCAAACAGAGTGAAACAGAGGCAAACAGAGTGAAACAGAGGCAAACAGAGTGAAACAGAGGCAAACAGACTTAAAAAGAGGCAAACAGACTTAAAAAGAGGCAAACACACTTAAACAGAGGCAAACAGAGGCAAACACAGTGAAACAGACTTAAACAGAGGCAAAGAGAGGCAAACAGAGTTAAACAGACTGAAACAGACTTAAACAGAGGCAAACACTGTTAAGGAGAGGCAAACAGAGTGAAAGAGAGGCAAAGAGAGTGATACAGTTGCAAACAGAGTGAAAGAGAGGCAAACAGAGTGAAACAGAGGCAAACAGAGTGAACCAGAGGCAAACAGAGTGAACCAGAGGCAAACAGAGTGAAACAGAGGCAAACAGAGTGAAACAGAGGCAAGAAGACTTAAACAGATGCAAACAGAGTGAAGCAGAGGCAAGACGACTTAACCAGAGGCACACAGAGTGATACAGAGGCAAACAGAGTGAAACAGAGGCCAACAGAGTGAAAGAGAGTCAAACAGAGTGAAACAGAGGCAAACAGAGTGAAACAGAGGCAAACGGAGTGAAACAGAGGCAAACAGAGAGAAACAGAGTGAAACAGAGTGAAACAGAGGCAAAAAGAGGCAAACAGAGTGCAACAGAGGCAAGAAGACTTAAAGAGAGGCCAACAGAGTGAAACAGAGGCAAGAAAACTTAAACAGAGGCAAACAGAGTGAAACAGAGGCAAACAGAGTGAAACAGAGGCAAACAGAGTGAAACAGAGGCAAGAAGACTTAAACAGAGGCAAACAGAGTGAAACAGAGGCAAGAAGACTTAAACAGAGGCAAACAGAGTGACACAGAGGCACACAGAGTGAAACAGAGGCAAACAGAGTGAACCAGAGGCAAACAGAGTGAACCAGAGGCAAACAGAGTGAAACAGAGTGAAACAGAGGCAAACAGAGTGAAACAGAGGCAAGAAGACTTAAACAGAGGCAAACAGGGTTAAACAGAGGCAAACAGTGTTAAACAGAGGCAAACAGGGTTAAACAGAGGCAAACACTGTTAAACAGAGGCAAACACTGTTAAACAGATGCAAACACTGTTAAATAGAGGCAAACACTGTTAAACAAAGGCAAACACTGTTAAACAGAGGCAAACACTGTTAAACAGAGGCAAACACAGTTAAACAGAGGCAAACACTGTTAAACAGAGGCAAACACTGTTAAACAGAAGCAAACATGTTAAAAAGAGGCAACCACTGTTAAACAGAGGCAAACTCTGTTAAACAGAGGCAAACAGAGTGAAGCAGAGGCAAACAGAGTGATACAGAGGCAAACAGATTGAAAGAGAGGTAAACAGAGTGCAAGAGAGGCAAACAGAGTGAAACAGTGGCAAACACAGTGAAACAGAGGCAAACAGAGTGAAACAGAGGCAAGAAGACTTAAACAGAGGCAAACAGAGTGAAACAGAGGCACACAGAGTGAAACAAAGGCAAACAGAGTGAAACAGAGGCAAACAGAGTGAACCAGAGGCAAACAGATTGAACCAGAGGCAAACAGAGTGAAACAGAATGAAACAGAGGCAGAGTGAAACAGAGGCAAACAGAGTGAAACAGAGGCAAGAAGACTTAAACAGAGGCAAACAGAGTGAAACAGAGGCAAGAAGACTTAAACAGAGGCAAACAGAGTGAAACAGAGGCAAACAGAGTGAAACAGAGGCAGGAAGAATTAAACAGAGGCAAACAGAGTGAACCAGAGGCAAACAGAGTGAACCAGAGGCAAACAGAGTGAACCAGAGGCAAACAGAGTGAAACAGAGGCAAACAGAGTGAAACAGAGGCAAGAAGACTTAAACAGATGCAAATAGAGTGAAGCAGAGGCAAGACGACTTAACCAGAGGCACACAGAGTGATACAGAGGCAAACAGAGTGAAACAGAGGCCAACAGAGTGAAAGAGAGTCAAACAGAGTGAAACGGAGGCAAACAGAGTGAAACAGAGGCAAACAGAGTGAAACAGAGGCAAACAGTGAAACAGAGGCAAACAGAGTGAAACAGAGGCAAACAGAGTGAAACAGAGGCAAACGGAGTGAAACAGAGGCAAACAGAGAGAAACAGAGTGAAACAGAGTGAAACAGAGGCAAACAGAGGCAAACAGAGTGCAACAGAGGCAAGAAGACTAAAAGAGAGGCCAACAGAGTGAAACAGAGGCAAGAAAACTTAAACAGAGGCAAACAGAGTGAAACAGAGGCAAGCAGAGTGAAACAGAGGCAAACAGTGTTAAACAGAGGCAAACAGGGTTAAACAGAGGCAAACAGTGTTAAACAGAGGCAAACACTGTTAAACAGAGGCAAACACTGTTAAACAGAGGCAAACACTGTTAAACAGAGGCAAACACTGTTAAACGGAGGCAAACACTGTTAAACAGAGGCACACACTGTTAAACAGAGGCAAACAGGGTTAAACAGAGGCAAACAGGGTGAAACAGAGGCAAACAGTGTTAAACAGAGGCAAACACTGTTAAACAGAGGCAAACACTGTTAAACAGATGCAAACACTGTTAAACAGAGGCAAACACTGTTAAACGGAGGCAAACACTGTTAAACAGACGCACACACTGTTAAACAGAGGCAAACAGAGTGAAACAGAGGTACGAAGACTTAAACAGAGGCAAACAGAGTGAAACAGAGGCAAACAGAGTGAAACAGAGGCAAACAGACTTAAACAGATGCAAACAGACTTAAACAGAGGCAACCAGATTTAAACAGAGGCAAACAGAGTTAAACAGAGGCAAACAGACTTAAACAGAGGCAACCAGACTGAAACAGAGGCAAACAGACTTAAACAGAGGCAAACAGACTGAAACAGAGGCAAACAGAGTGAAACAGACTTAAACAGAGGCAAACAGAGGCAAACAGAGGTAAACAGACTTAAACAGAATTAAACAGAGGCTAGCAGAGGCAAACAGTCTTATACATACTGAAACAGAGGCAAACAGAGGCAAACAGAGTGAAACGGAGGCAAACAGAGTGAAACAGATGCAAACAGAGTGAAACAGAGGCAAACAGAGTGAAACAGAGGCAAACAGAGTGAAACAGAGGCAAACAGAGTGAAACAGAGGCAAACAGACTTAAAAAGAGGCAAACAGACTTAAAAAGAGGCAAACACACTTAAACAGAGGCAAACAGAGGCAAACACAGTGAAACAGACTTAAACAGAGGCAAAGAGAGGCAAACAGAGTTAAACAGACTGAAACAGACTTAAACAGAGGCAAACACTGTTAAGGAGAGGCAAACAGAGTGAAAGAGAGGCAAAGAGAGTGATACAGTTGCAAACAGAGTGAAAGAGAGGCAAACAGAGTGAAACAGAGGCAAACAGAGTGAACCAGAGGCAAACAGAGTGAACCAGAGGCAAACAGAGTGAAACAGAGGCAAACAGAGTGAAACAGAGGCAAGAAGACTTAAACAGATGCAAACAGAGTGAAGCAGAGGCAAGACGACTTAAACAGAGGCACACAGAGTGATACAGAGGCAAACAGAGTGAAACAGAGGCCAACAGAGTGAAAGAGAGTCAAACAGAGTGAAACAGAGGCAAACAGAGTGAAACAGAGGCAAACGGAGTGAAACAGAGGCAAACAGAGAGAAACAGAGTGAAACAGAGTGAAACAGAGGCAAAAAGAGGCAAACAGAGTGCAACAGAGGCAAGAAGACTTAAAGAGAGGCCAACAGAGTGAAACAGAGGCAAGAAAACTTAAACAGAGGCAAACAGAGTGAAACAGAGGCAAACAGAGTGAAACAGAGGCAAACAGAGTGAAACAGAGGCAAGAAGACTTAAACAGAGGCAAACAGAGTGAAACAGAGGCAAGAAGACTTAAACAGAGGCAAACAGAGTGAAACAGAGGCACACAGAGTGAAACAGAGGCAAACAGAGTGAACCAGAGGCAAACAGAGTGAACCAGAGGCAAACAGAGTGAAACAGAGTGAAACAGAGGCAAACAGAGTGAAACAGAGGCAAGAAGACTTAAACAGAGGCAAACAGGGTTAAACAGAGGCAAACAGTGTTAAACAGAGGCAAACAGGGTTAAACAGAGGCAAACACTGTTAAACAGAGGCAAACACTGTTAAACAGATGCAAACACTGTTAAATAGAGGCAAACACTGTTAAACAAAGGCAAACACTGTTAAACAGAGGCAAACACTGTTAAACAGAGGCAAACACAGTTACACAGAGGCAAACACTGTTAAACAGAGGCAAACACTGTTAAACAGAAGCAAACATGTTAAAAAGAGGCAACCACTGTTAAACAGAGGCAAACTCTGTTAAACAGAGGCAAACAGAGTGAAGCAGAGGCAAACAGAGTGATACAGAGGCAAACAGATTGAAAGAGAGGTAAACAGAGTGAAAGAGAGGCAAACAGAGTGAAACAGTGGCAAACACAGTGAAACAGAGGCAAACAGAGTGAAACAGAGGCAAGAAGACTTAAACAGAGGCAAACAGAGTGAAACAGAGGCACACAGAGTGAAACAAAGGCAAACAGAGTGAAACAGAGGCAAACAGAGTGAACCAGAGGCAAACAGATTGAACCAGAGGCAAACAGAGTGAAACAGAATGAAACAGAGGCAGAGTGAAACAGAGGCAAACAGAGTGAAACAGAGGCAAGAAGACTTAAACAGAGGCAAACAGAGTGAAACAGAGGCAAGAAGACTTAAACAGAGGCAAACAGAGTGAAACAGAGGCAAACAGAGTGAAACAGAGGCAGGAAGAATTAAACAGAGGCAAACAGAGTGAAACAGAGGCAAGAAGACTTAAACAGAGGCAAACAGAGTGAAACAGAGGCACACAGAGTGAAACAGAGGCAAACAGAGTGAAACAGAGGCAAACAGAGTGAACCAAAGGCAAACAGAATGAACCAGAGGCAAACAGAGTGTAACAGAGTGAAACAGAGGCAAACAGTGTTAAACAGAGTGAAACAGAGTAAAACAGAGGCAAGAAGACTTAAACAGAGGCAAACAGAGTGAAACAGAGGCAGACAGAGTGAAGAGAGGCAAACAGAGTGAAACAGAGGCAAACAGAGTGAAACAAAGGCAAACAGAGTGAAACAGAGGCAAGAAGACTTAAACAGAGGCAAACAGAGTGAAACAGAGGCAGACAGAGTGAAGAGAGGCAAACAGAGTGAAACAGAGGCAAACAGAGTGAAACAGAGGCAAACAGACTTAAACAGATGCAAACAGACTTAAACAGAGGCAAACAGATTTAAACAGAGGCAAACAGAGTTAAACAGAGGCAAACAGACTTAAACAGAGGCAACCAGACTGAAACAGAGGCAAACAGACTTAAACAGATGCAAACAGACTTAAACAGAGGCAAACAGAGTGAAACAGACTTAAACAGAGGCAAACAGAGGCAAACAGAGGTAAACAGACTTAAACAGAATTAAACAGAGGCTAGCAGAGGCAAACAGTCTTATACACACTGAAACAGAGGTGAACAGAGGCAAACAGAGGCAAACAGAGTGAAACAGAGGCAAACAGAGTGAAACAGAGGCAAACAGAGGCAAACAGAGTGAAACAGAGTGAAACAGAGGCAAACAGACTTAAAAAGAGGCAAACAGACTTAAAAAGAGGCAAACAGACTTAAACAGATGCAAACAGACTTAAACAGAGGCAAACAGACTTAAACAGAGGCAAACAGAGGCAAACACAGTGAAACAGACTTAAACAGAGGCAAAGAGAGGCAAACAGAGTTAAACAGACTGAAACAGACTTAAACAGAGGCAAACACTGTTAAACAGAGGCAAACAGAGTGAAAGAGAGGCAAAGTGAGTGATACAGTTGCAAACAGAGTGAAAGAGAGGCAAAAAGAGTGAAAGAGAGGCAAACAGAGTGATACAGAGGCAAACAGAGTGAAACAGAGGCCAGCAGAGTGAAAGAGAGGCCAACAGAGTGAAACAGAATCAAGAAGACTTAAACAGAGGCAAACAGAGTGAAACAGAGGCAAACAGAGTGAAACAGAGGCAAACAGAGTGAAACAGAGGCAGGAAGAATTAAACAGAGGCAAACAGAGTGAAACAGAGGCAAGAAGAATTAAACAGAGGCAAACAGAGTGAAACAGAGGCACGCAGAGTGAAACAGAGGCAAACAGAGTGAAACAGAGGCAATCAGAGTGAAACAGAGTGAAACAGAGGCAAGCAGAGTGAAACAGAGGCAAACAGTGTTAAACAGAGTGAAACAGAGTGAAACAGAGGCAAGAAGACTTAAACAGAGGCAAACAGAGTGAAACAGAGGCAGACAGAGTGAAGAGAGGCAAACAGAGTGAAACAGAGGCAAACAGAGTGAAAAAAGGCAAACAGAGTGAAACAGAGGCAATAAGACTTAAACAGAGGCAAACAGAGTGAAACAGAGGCAGACAGAGTGAAGAGAGGCAAACAGAGTGAAACAGAGGCAAACAGAGTGAAACAGAGGCAAACAGACTTAAACAGATGCAAACAGACTTAAACAGAGGCAAACAGATTTAAACAGAGGCAAACAGAGTTAAACAAAGGCAAACAGACTTAAACAGAGGCAACCAGACTGAAACAGAGGCAAACAGACTTAAACAGAGGCAAACAGACTTAAACAGAGGCAAACAGAGTGAAACAGACTTAAACAGAGGCAAACAGAGGTAAACAGACTTAAACAGAATTAAACAGAGGCTAGCAGAGGCAAACAGTCTAATACACACTGAAACAGACGCAAACAGAGGCAAACAGAGGCAAACAGAGTGAAACAGAGGCAAACAGAGTGAAACAGATGCAAACAGAGTGAAACAGAGGCAAACAGGGTGAAACAGAGGCAAAAAGAGTGAAACAGAGGCAAACAGACTTAAAAAGAGGCAAACAGACTTAAAAAGAGGCAAACCGACTTAAACAGATGCAAACAGACTTAAACAGAGGCAAACAGACTTAAACAGAGGCAAACAGAGGCAAACACAGTGAAACAGACTTAAACAGAGGCAAGGAGAGGCAAACAGAGTTAAGCAGACTGAAACAGACTTAAACAGAGGCAAACACTGTGAAACAGAGGCAAACAGAGTGAAAGAGAGGCAAAGAGAGTGATACAGTTGCAAACAGAGTGAAAGAGAGGCAAACAGAGTGAAAGAGAGGCAAACAGAGTGATACAGAGGCAAACAGAGTGAAACAGAGGCCAACAGAGTGAAAGAGAGGCAAACAGAGTGAAACAGAGGCAAAGAGAGTGAAACAGAGGCAAACAGAGTGAAACTGAGGCAAACAGAGAGAAACAGAGTGGAACAGAGTGAAACAGAGTGAAACAGAGTGAAAAAGAGGCAAACAGAGTGCAACAGAGGCAAGAAGACTTAAAGAGAGGCCAACAGAGTGAAAAAGAGGCAAGAAGACTTAAACAGAGGCAAACAGAGTGAAACAGAGGCAAGCAGAGTGAAACGGAGGCAAACAGAGTTAAACAGAGGCAAACAGAGTGGAACAGAGGCAAGAAGACTTAAACAGAGGCAAACAGAGTGAAACAGAGGCAAGAAGACTTAAACAGAGGCAAACAGAGTGAAACAGAGGCACACAGAGTGAAACAGAGGCAAACAGAGTGAAACAGAGGCAAACAGAGTGAACCAAAGGCAAACAGAATGAACCAGAGGCAAACAGAGTGTAACAGAGTGAAACAGAGGCAAACAGTGTTAAACAGAGTGAAACAGAGTGAAACAGAGGCAAGAAGACTTAAACAGAGGCAAACAGAGTGAAACAGAGGCAAACAGAGTGAAGCAGAGGCAAACAGAATGAAACAGAGGCAAACAGAGTGAAACAAAGGCAAACAGAGTGAAACAGATGCAAAAAGACTTAAACAGAGGCAAACAGATTTAAACAGAGGCAAACAGAGTTCAACAGAGGCAAACAGACTTAAACAGAGGCAAACAGACTTAAACAGAGGCAAACAGAGTGAAACAGACTTAAACAGAGGCAAACAGAGGCAAACAGTGGTAAACAGACTTAAACAGAATTAAACAGAGACTAGCAGAGGCAAACAGTCTTATACACACTGAAACAGAGGCAAACAGAGGCAAACAGAGGCAAACAGAGTGAAACAGAGGCAAACAGAGTGAAACAGATGCAAACAGAGTGGAACAGAGTGAAACAGAGTGAAACAGAGTGAAAAGGAGGCAAACAGAGTGCAACAGAGGCAAGAAGACTTAAAGAGAGGCCAACAGAGTGAAACAGAGGCAAGAAGACTTAAACAGA
This sequence comes from Isurus oxyrinchus, assembly GCA_026770705.1. Lineage (NCBI taxonomy): Eukaryota > Metazoa > Chordata > Chondrichthyes > Lamniformes > Lamnidae > Isurus > Isurus oxyrinchus. The sequence continues at coordinate 10,643 of JANJGN010002935.1, forward strand.
GGCAAACAGAGTGAAACAGAGGCAAACAGAGTGAAACAGAGGCAGGAAGACTTAAACAGAGGCAAACACAGTGAAACAGACTTAAACAGAGGCAAAGAGAGGCAAACAGAGTGAAACAGAGGCAGGAAGACTTAATCAGAGGCAAACAGAGTGAACAGAGGCAGGAAGACTTAAACAGAGGCAAACAGAGTGAAACAGAGGCACACCGAGTGAAACAGAGGCAAACAGAGTGAACCAAAGGCAAACAGAATGAACCAGAGGCAAACAGATTGTAACAGAGTGAAACAGAGGCAAGAAGACTTAAACAGAGGCAAACAGAGTGAAACAGAGGCAGACAGAGTGAAGCAGAGGCTAACAGAGTGAAACAGAGGCAAACAGAGTGAAACAAAGGCAAACAGAGTGAAACAGAGGCAAGAAGACTTAAACAGAGGCAAACAAAGTGAAACAGAGGTAAGAAGACTTAAACAGAGGCAAACAGAGTGAAACAGAGGCACGACCAACACTGTGAATGGTGAGAGCACCAAACCAACACAGGTCTTGTAACTATTACCCAGACAGACTCATGGGTCAGACCACTACCAACAGAGTCATAGTTACTCCCGCCGGTTACCTGCACTTCATTGAATTTCTTCACTTTGAAATTCAGAGAACTGGGCAGAAATCACATCGCGTCAACACCCGCCTGCGGCATTGGCCATGCGTGTCCCCACCAGTACAGTACCCCAGTGTTATACAGTGACAGACCAGTCCCCACCTGTACAGTGCCCCAGTGTTATACAGTGACAGACCTGTCCCCACCTGTACTGTACCCCAGTGTTATACAGTGACAGCCCTGTCCCCACCAGTACTGTGCCCCAGTGTTATACAGAGACAGACCCGTCCCCACCAGTACCGTACCCCAGTGTTATACAGTGACAGACCTGTCCCCACCAGTACTGTACCCCAGTGTTATACAGTGACAGACCCGTCCCCAACTGTACTGTATCCCAGTGTTATACAGTGACAGCCCTGACCCCACCAGTACTGTACCCCGTTATACAGTGACAGACCAGTCCCCACCTGTACTGTACCCCAGTGTAATACAGTGACAGACCAGTCCCCACCATACTGTACCCCAGTGTTATACAGTGACAGACCTGTCCCCACCAGTACTGTACCCCAGTGTTATATTGTGACAGACCTGCCCCCCCAGTACTGTACCCCAGTGTTATACAGTGAAAACCCGTCCCCACCAGTACTGTACCCCAGTGTTATACAGTGACAGACCTGTCCCCACCAGTACTGTACCCCCGTGTGAAAAAGTGAAAGACCCGTCGCCACCAGTACTGTACCCAGTGTTATACAGTGACAGACCTGTCACCACCAGTACTGTACCCCAGTGTTATAAAGTGACAGACCCGTCTCCACGAGTACGGTACCCCAGTGTTATACAGTGACAGACCCGTCCCCACCAGTAATGTCCCCCAGTATTATACAGTGACAGACACGTCCCCACCAGTACTGTGCCCCAGTGTTATACAGTGACAGACGCGTCCCCACCAGTACTGTACCCCAGTGTTACACAGTGACAGACCCGTCCCCACCAGTAATTTACCCCAGTGTTATACAGTGAAAGACCTGTCCCCACCAGTACTGTACCCCAGTGTTATACAGTGACAGACCATTCCCCACCAGTACTGTACCCCAGTGTAATACAGTGACACCTCTGTCCCCAACAGCACTGTACCCCAGTGTTATACAGTGACAGACCCATCCCCACCAGTACTGTACCCAAGTGTTATACACTGACGGGCCCATCCCCACCAGTACTGTACCCCAGTGTTATACAGTAACAGTCCTGTCCCCACCAGTAGAGAACCCCAAAGTTATACAGTGACAAACCCGTCCCCAGCAGTAGTGTACACGAGTGTTATACAGTGACAGACGCGTCCCCACCAGTACTGTACATGAGTGTTATACAGTGACAGACCTGTCCCAACCACTACTGTATCCCAGTGTTATACAGTGAAAGATATGTCCCCACCAGTACTGTACCCCAGTGTTATACAGTGAAAGCCCTGTCCCCACCAGTACTGTACCTCAGTGTTATACAGTGACAGACCCGTCCCCACCAGTACTGTACCCCAGAGTTATACAGTGAGACACTCGTCCATACCAGTACTTTTCCCCCGTGTTATACAGTGACCTATCCGTCCCCACCAGTTCTGTACCCCAGTGTTATACAGTGACAGACCCGTCCCCAGCAGTACTGATCCCCCTGTGTTATACAGTGACAGACCCGGCCCCACCAGTACTGTACTCCAGTGATATACAGTGACAGACCCGTCCCCACCAGTACTGTACCCAGTGTTATACAGAGACAGACCTGTCCCCACAGGTACAATTCCCCAGTGTTTTACAGTGACAGGACTCTCCTCACCAGCACTTTACCACAGAGTTATACAGAGATAGACCCGTCCCCACCATGACTGTACAGCAGTGTTATACAGTGACAGACATGTCCCCACCAGTACAGTTCCCCAGTGTTATAGAGAGAAAGCCCTGTCCCCACCAGAACTGTACCCCAGTGTTATACACAGACAAACCTGTCCCCACCAGTACTGTTCCCCCTGTGTTATACAGTGACAGACCCGTCCCCACCAATACTGTACCCCAGTGTTATACAGTGACAGACACGTCCCCAGCAGTACTGTACCCAGTGTTATACAGTGACAGACCTGTCCCCACCAGTACTGTACCCCAGTGTTATACAGTGACAGACCCGTCCCCACCAGTACTGTACACCAGAGTTATACAGTGACAGACCTGTCCCCACCAGTACTGTACCCCAGTGTTATACAGTGACAGACCTGTCCCCACCAGTACTGTACCACAGTGTTATACAGTGACAGACCCGTCCCCACCAGTACTGTACCCCAGTGTTATACAGTAACAGACCGGTCCCCACCAGTACTGTACCCGAGTGTTATACAGTGACAGACCTGTCCCCACCAGTAGAGAAACCCATTGTTATACAGTGACAGACGCGTCCCCACCAGTACTGTACACCAGTGTTATACAGTGACAGTCCTGTCCCCACCAGTACTGTACCCCAGTGTTATACAGTGACAGTCCTGTCCCCACCAGTAGAGAACCCCAATGTTATACAGTGACAGACGCGTCCCCACCAGTACTGTACCCCAGTGTTATACAGTGAAAGACCTGTCCTCACCAGTACAGTACCCGAGTGTTATGCAGTGACAGAATTGTCCCCACCAGTACTGTACCCCAGTGTTATTCAGAGATAGACCCGTCCCCACCAGTACTGTTCCCCAGTGTTATACAGTGAAAGACCTGTCCTCACTAGTACTGTACCCGAGTGTTATACAGTGTCAGATCTATCCCCACCAGGACTGTACCCCAGTGTTATACAGTGACAGGACTCTCCCCACCAGCACTGTACCCCAGAGTTATACAGAGATAGACCCGTCCCCACCATTACTGTACAGCAGTGTTATACACTGACAGACATGTCCCCACCAGTACTGTTCCCCTGTGTTATGCAGTGACAGGACTCTCCCCACCAGCACTGTACCCCTGTGTTATACAGTGACAGAAACGACCCACCAGTACTGTACCCCAGTGTTATACAGTGACAGACCCGTCCCCACCAGTACTGTGCCCCACTGTTATACAGTGACAGACCTCCCCAACCAGTACTGTACCCCAGTGTTATACAGTGTCAGCCCTGTCCCCACGAGTACTGTACCCCAGTGTTATACAGTGACAGACACGTCCCCACCAGTACTGTACCCCAGTGTTATACAGTGACAGCCCTGTCCCCACGACTACTGTACCCCAGTGTTATACAGTGACAACCCTGTCCCCACGAGTACTGTACACCAGTGTTATACAGTGACAGACCTGTCCCCACCAGTACTGTACCCCAGTGTTATACAGTGACAGACCTGTCCCCACCAGTACTGTACCCGAGTGTTATACAGTGACAGACCTGTCCCCACCAGTAGAGAAACCCATTGTTATATAGTGACAGACGCGTCCCCACCAGTACTGTACCCCAGTGTTATACAGTGACAGTCCTGCCCCACCAGTACTGTACCCCAGTGTTATACAGTGACAGACCTGTCCCCACCAGTACTGTACACCAGTGTTATACAGTGACAGTCCTGTCCCCACCAGTAGAGAACCCCAATGTTATACAGTGACAGACGCGTCCCCACCAGTACTGTACAACAATGTTATACAGTGACAGACCCGTCCCCAGCAGTACTGTACACCAGTGTTATACAGTGAAAGATATGTCCCCACCAGTACTGTACCCCAGTGTTATACAGTGACAGACCTGTCCCCACCAGTACTGTACCACAGTGTTATACAGTGACAGGCCTGTCCCCATCAGTACTGTGCCCCAGTGTTATACAGTGACAGCCCTGTCCCCACGAGTACTGTACCCCAGTGTTATACAGTGACAGACCCATCCCCACCAGTACTGTACCCCAGTGTTATACAGTGACAGACGCGTCCCCCCCAGTACTGTACCCCAGTGTGATACAGTGACAATGTACCCCAGTGTTATACAGTGACAGACCCGTCCCCACCAGAACTGTACCCCAGTGTTATACAGTGAAAGACCCGTCCCCACCAGAACTGTACCCCAGTGTTATACAGTGACAGACCCGTCCCCACCAGAAAGGTACCCCAGTTTTATACAGTGACAGACCCATCCCCAACCAGTAATGTACCCCAGTGTTATACAGTCACAGACCTGCCCCCCCCCCCAGTACTGTACCCCAGTGTTATACAGTGACAGACCTGTCCTCACCAGTACTGTACCCCAGTGTTGTACAGTGACAGACCCGTCCCCACCAGGATTGTACCCCAGTGTTATACAGTGACAGGCCTGTCCACACCAGTACTGTACCCCAGTGTTATACACTAACAGCCCTGACCCACGAGTACTGTACCCCAGTGTTATACAGTGACAGACCTGTCCCCAGCAGTACTGTACCCCAGTGTTATACAGTGACAGACCCGTCCCCACCAGTACTGTACCCCAGTGTTGTACAGTGACAGACCTGTCCCCACCAGTACTGTACCCCAGTGTTATACAGTGACAGACCCGTCCCCACCAGTACTGTACCCCAGTGTTATACGGTGACAGACCTGTCCCCACCAGTACTGTACCACAGTGTTATACAGTGACAGGCCTGTCCCCACCAGTACTGTACCCCAGTGTAATACTGTGACAGGCCTCTCCCCAACAGTACTGTACCCCAGTGTTATATAGTGACAGACCCGTCCCCACCTGTACTGTACCCCAGTGTTATACAGTGACAGACGCGTCCCCACCAGTACTGTACCCCAGTATTATACAGTGACTGACCAGCCCCAACCAGTACTGTACCCCAGTGTTATACAGTGACAGACCTGCCCCCCCCCCCCAGTGCTGTACCCCAGTGTTATACAGTGACAGACCCGTCCCCACTAGTACTGGAACCCAGTGTTATACAGTGACAGACCCGTCCCCACCAGTACTGTACCCCAGTGTTATACAGTGACAGGCCTGTACCTACCAGTACTGTAATCCAGTGTTATACAGTGACAGACCCATCCCCAGCAGTACAGTACCCAGTGTTATACAGTCAGACCCATCCCCAGCAGTATTGTACCCCAGTGTTATACAGTGACAGGCCCGTCCCCACGAGTACTGTACCCCAGTGTTATACAGTGTCATACCCGTCACAACCAGTCCTTTCCCCCAGAGTTATAAAGTGACAGACCTGTCCCCAAAAGTACTGTACCCCAGTGTTATAAAGTGACAGACCCGTCTCCACCAGTACGGTACCCAAGTGTTATACAGTGAAAGACCTGTCCTCACCAGTACTGTACCCCAGTGTTATACAGTGAAAGATCTGTCCTCACCAGTACGGTACCCCAGTGTTATAAAGTGACAGACCCGTCTCCACCAGTACTGTACCCAGTGTTATACAGTGACAGACCTGTCCTCACCGGTACTGTACCCCAAGTGTTATACAATGACAGACCCGTCCCCACCAGTACTGTACCCAAGTGTTATACACTGACGGACCCATCCCCACCAGTACTGTACCCCATTGTTATACAGTGACAGTCCTGTCCCCACCAGTAGAGAACCCCAATGTTATACAGTGACAGACCCGTCCCCAGCAGTACTGTACCCCAGTGTTATACAGTGAAAGATATGTCCCCACCAGTACTGTACCCCAGTGTTATACAGTGAAAGACCTGTCCTCACCAGTACTGTACCCCAGTGTTATACAGTGACAGACCCGTCCCCACCAGTACTGTACCCCAGTGTTATACAGTGACAGGCCTGTCCCCATCAGTACTGTACCCCAGTGTTATACAGTGACAGCCCTGTCCCCACGAGTACTGTACCCCAGTGTTATACAGTGACAGACCCGTCCCCACCAGTACTGTACCCCAGTGTTATACAGTGACAGACCAGTCCCCACCAATACTGTACCCCAGTGTTATACAGTGACAGCCCTGTCCCCACCTGTACTGTACCCCAGTGTTATACAGTGACAGCCCTGTCCCCACCAGTACTGTACCCCAGTGTTATACAGAGACAGACCCGTCCCCACCAGTACCGTAATCCAGTGTTATACAGTGACAGACCTGTCCCCACCAGTACTGTACCCCAGTGTTATACAGTGACAGACCCGTCCCCAACTGTACTGTATCCCAGTGTTATACAGTGACAGCCCTGACCCCACCAGTACTGTACCCCGTTATACAGTGACAGACCCGTCCCCACCTGTACTGTACCCCAGTGTAATACAGTGACAGACCAGTCCCCACCATACTGTACCCCAGTGTTATACAGTTGCAGACCTGTCCCCACCAGTACTGTACCCCAATGTTATATTGTGACAGACCTGCCCCCCCAGTACTGTACCCCAGTGTTATACAGTGAAAACCCGTCCCCACCAGTACTGTACCCCAGTGTTATACAGTGACAGACCTGTCCCCACCAGTACTGTACCCCCGTGTGAAAATGTGAAAGACCCGTCGCCACCAGTACTGTACCCAGTGTTATACAGTGACAGACCTGTCACCACCAGTACTGTACCCCAGTGTTATAAAGTGACAGACCCGTCTCCACGAGTACGGTACCCCAGTGTTATACAGTGACAGACCCGTCCCCACCAGTAATGTCCCCCAGTATTATACAGTGACAGACACGTCCCCACCAGTACTGTGCCCCAGTGTTATACAGTGACAGACGCGTCCCCACCAGTATTGTACCCCAGTGTTACACAGTGACAGACCCGTCCACACCAGTACTTTACCCCAGTGTTATACAGTGAAAGACCTGTCCCCACCAGTACTGTACCCCAGTGTTATACAGTGACAGACCATTCCCCACCAGTACTGTACCCCAGTGTAATACAGTGACACCTCTGTCCCCAACAGCACTGTACCCCAGTGTTATACAGTGACAGACCCATCCCCACCAGTACTGTACCCAAGTGTTATACACTGACGGGCCCATCCCCACCAGTACTGTACCCCAGTGTTATACAGTAACAGTCCTGTCCCCACCAGTAGAGAACCCCAAAGTTATACAGTGACAGACCCGTCCCCAGCAGTACTGTACACGAGTGTTATACAGTGACAGACGCGTCCCCACCAGTACTGTACATGAGTGTTATACAGTGACAGACCTGTCCCAACCAGTACTGTACCTCAGAGTTATACAGTGACAGACCCGTCCCCACCAGTACTGTACCCCAGAGTTATACAGTGAGACACTCGTCCATACCAGTACTTTTCCCCCGTGTTATACAGTGACCGATCCAACCCCACCAGTTCTGTACCCCAGTGTTATACAGTGACAGACCCGTCCCCAGCAGTACTGATCCCCCTGTGTTATACAGTGACAGACCCGGCCCCACCAGTACTGTACTCCAGTGATATAAAGTGACAGACCCGTCCCCACCAGTACTGTACCCAGTGTTATACAGAGACAGACCTGTCCCCACAGGTACAATTCCCCAGTGTTTTACAGTGACAGGACTCTCCTCACCAGCACTTTACCACAGAGTTATACAGAGATAGACCCGTCCCCACCATGACTGTACAGCAGTGTTATACAGTGACAGACATGTCCCCACCAGTACAGTTCCCCAGTGTTACACAGTGACAGGACACTCCCGTCCAGCACTGTACCCCAGTATTATACAGTGACAGACCTGTCCCCACCAGTACTGTACCCCAGTGTTATAGAGAGAAAGCCCTGTCCCCACCAGAACTGTACCCCAGTGTTATACACAGACAAACCTGTCCCCACCAGTACTGTTCCCCCTGTGTTATACAGTGACAGACCCGTCCCCACCAATACTGTACCCCTGTGTTATACAGTGACAGACACGTCCCCAGCAGTACTGTACCCAGTGTTATACAGTGACAGACCTGTCCCCACCAGTACTGTACCCCAGTGTTATACAGTGACAGACCCGTCCCCACCAGTACTGTACACCAGAGTTATACAGTGACAGACCTGTCCCCACCAGTACTGTACCCGAGTGTTATACAGTGACAGACCTGTCCCCACCAGTAGAGAAACCCATTGTTATACAGTGACAGACGCGTCCCCACCAGTAATGTACACCAGTGTTATACAGTGACAGTCCTGTCCCCACCAGTAGAGAACCCCAATGTTATACAGTGACAGACGCGTCCCCAGCAGTACTGTACCCCAGTGTTATACAGTGACAGTCCTGTCCCCACCAGTAGAGAACCCCAATGTTATACAGTGACAGACGCGTCCCCACCAGTACTGTACACCAATGTTATACAGTGACAGACCCGTCCCCAGCAGTACTGTACCCCAGTGTTATACAGTGAAAGATATGTCCCCACCAGTACTGTACCCCAGTGTTATACAGTGAAAGACCTGTCCTCACCAGTACAGTACCCGAGTGTTATACAGTGACAGAATTGTCCCCACCAGTACTGTACCCCAGTGTTATTCAGATATAGACCCGTCCCCACCAGTACTGTTCCCCAGTGTTATACAGTGAAAGACCTGTCCTCACTAGTACTGTACCCGAGTGTTATACAGTGTCAGATCTATCCCCACCAGGACTGTACCCCAGTGTTATACAGTGACAGGATTCTCCCCACCAGCACTGTACCCCAGAGTTATACAGAGATAGACCCGTCCCCACCATTACTGTACAGCAGTGTTATACACTGACAGACATGTCCCCACCAGTACTGTTCCCCTGTGTTATGCAGTGACAGGACTCTCCCCACCAGCACTGTACCCCAGTGTTATACAGTGACAGACCCGTCCCCACCAGTACTGTACCCCAGTGTTATACAGTGAAAGACCCGTCCCCACCAGTACTGTGCCCCAAAGTTATACAGTGACAGACCTCCCCAACCAGTACTGTACCCCAGTGTTATACAGTGACAGCCCTGTCCCCACGAGTACTGTACCCCAGTGTTATACAGTGACAGACACGTCCCCACCAGTACTGTACCCCAGTGTTATACAGTGACAGCCCTGTCCCCACGAGTACTGTACCCCAGTGTTATACAGTGACAACCCTGTCCCCACGACTACTGTACACCAGTGTTATACAGTGACAGGCCTGTCCCCACCAGTACTGTACACCAGAGTTATACAGTGACAGACCTGTCCCCACCAGTACTGTACCCCAGTGTTATACAGTGACAGACCTGTCCCCACCAGTACTGTACCCGAGTGTTATACAGTGACAGACCTGTCCCCACCAGTAGAGAAACCCATTGTTATATAGTGACAGACGCGTCCCCACCAGTACTGTACCCCAGTGTTATACAGTGACAGTCCTGTCCCCACCAGTAGAGAACCCCAATGTTATACAGTGACAGACCCGTCCCCACCAGTACTGTACACCAATGTTATACAGTGACAGACCCGTCCCCAGCAGTACTGTACCCCAGTGTTATACAGTGAAAGATATGTCCCCACCAGTACTGTACCCCAGTGTTATACAGTGACAGACCTGTCCCCACCAGTACTGTACCACAGTGTTATACAGTGACAGACCTGTCCCAACCAGTACTGTACCCCAGTGTTATACAGTGACAGACCTGTCCCCACCAGTACTGTACCACAGTGTTATACAGTGACAGACACGTCCCCATCAGTACTGTGCCCCAGTGTTATACAGTGACAGACCTGTCCCCACGAGTACTGTACCCCAGTGTTATACAGTGAAAGACCCGTCCCCACCAGAACTGTACCCCAGTGTTATACAGTGAAAGACCCGTCCCCACCAGAACTGTACCCCAGTGTTATACAGTGACAGACCCGTCCCCGCCAGTAAGGTACCCCAGTTTTATACAGTGACAGACCCATCCCCAACCAGTACTGTACCCCAGTGTTATACAGTCACAGACCTGCCCCCCCCCCCAGTACTGTACCCCAGTGTTATACAGTGACAGACCTGTCCTCACCAGTACTGTACCCCAGTGTTGTACAGTGACAGACCCGTCCCCACCAGGATTGTACCCCAGTGTTATACAGTGACAGGCCTGTCCCCACCAGTACTGTACCCCAGTGTTATACACTGACAGCCCTGACCCACGAGTACTGTACCCCAGTGTTATACAGTGACAGACCTGTCCCCAGCAGTACTGTACCCCAGTGTTATACAGTGACAGACCCGTCCCCACCAGTACTGTACCCCAGTGTTGTACAGTGACAGACCTGTCCCCACCAGTACTGTACCCCAGTGTTATACAGTGACAGACCCGTCCCCACCAGTACTGTACCCCAGTGTTATACAGTGACAGGCCTGTCCCCACCAGTACTGTACCCCAGTGTTATACTGTGACAGGCCTCTCCCCAACAGTACTGTACCCCAGTGTTATATAGTGACAGACCCGTCCCCACCTGTAGTGTACCCCAGTGTTATACAGTGACAGACGCGTCCCCACCAGTACTGTACCCCAGTATTATACAGTGACTGACCAGCCCCAACCAGTACTGTACCCCAGTGTTATACAGTGACAGACCTGCCCCCCGCCCCCCCCCCCCCCCCCCCCCAGTGCTGTACCCCAGTGTTATACAGTGACAGACCCGTCCCCACTACTACTGGACCCCAGTGTTATACAGTGACAGACCCGTCCCCACCAGTACTGTACCCCAGTGTTATACAGTGACAGGCCTGTACCTACCAGTACTGTACTCCAGTGTTATACAGTGACAGACCCATCCCCAGCAGTACAGTACCCAGTGTTATACAGTCAGACCCATCCCCAGCAGTACTGTACCCCAGTGTTATACAGTGACAGGCCCGTCCCCACGACTACTGTACCCCAGTGTTATACAGTGTCATACCCGTCACAACCAGTCCTTTCCCCCAGAGTTATAAAGTGACAGACCTGTCCCCAAAAGTACTGTACCCCAGTGTTATAAAGTGACAGACCCGTCTCCACCAGTACGGTACCCAAGTGTTATACAGTGAAAGACCTGTCCTCACCAGTACTGTACCCCAGTGTTATACAGTGAAAGACCTGTCCTCACCAGTACGGTACCCCAGTGTTATAAAGTGACAGACCCGTCTCCACCAGTACTGTACCCAGTGTTATACAGTGACAGACCTGTCCTCACCAGTACTGTACCCCAGTTTTATACAATGACAGACCCGTCCCCACTAGTACTGTACCCAAGTGTTATACACTGACGGACCCATCCCCACCAGTACTGTGCCCAATGTTATACAGTGACAGACCCGTCCCCAGCAGTACTGTACCCCAGTGTTATACAGTGAAAGATATGTCCCCACCAGTACTGTACCACAGTGTTATACAGTGACAGACCTGTCACCACCAGTACTGTACCCCAGTGTTATAAAGTGACAGACCCGTCTCCACGAGTACGGTACCCCAGTGTTATACAGTGACAGACCCGTCCCCACCAGTAATGTCCCCCAGTATTATACAGTGACAGACCTCCCCAACCAGTACTGTACCCCAGTGTTATACAGTGACAGCCCTGTCCCCACGAGTACTGTACCCCAGTGTTATACAGTGACAGACACGTCCCCACCAGTACTGTACCCCAGTGTTATACAGTGACAGCCCTGTCCCCACGAGTACTGTACCCCAGTGTTATACAGTGACAACCCTGTCCCCACGACTACTGTACACCAGTGTTATACAGTGACAGACCTGTCCCCACCAGTACTGTACACCAGAGTTATACAGTGACAGACCTGTCCCCACCAGTACTGTACCCCAGTGTTATACAGTGACAGACCTGTCCCCACCAGTACTGTACCCGAGTGTTATACAGTGACAGACCTGTCCCCACCAGTAGAGAAACCCATTGTTATATAGTGACAGACGCGTCCCCACCAGTACTGTACCCCAGTGTTATACAGTGACAGTCCTGTCCCCACCAGTAGAGAACCCCAATGTTATACAGTGACAGACCCGTCCCCACCAGTACTGTACACCAATGTTATACAGTGACAGACCCGTCCCCAGCAGTACTGTACCCCAGTGTTATACAGTGAAAGATATGTCCCCACCAGTACTGTACCCCAGTGTTATACAGTGACAGACCTGTCCCCACCAGTACTGTACCACAGTGTTATACAGTGACAGACCTGTCCCAACCAGTACTGTACCCCAGTGTTATACAGTGACAGACCTGTCCCCACCAGTACTGTACCACAGTGTTATACAGTGACAGACACGTCCCCATCAGTACTGTGCCCCAGTGTTATACAGTGACAGACCTGTCCCCACGAGTACTGTTCCCCAGTGTTATACAGTGAAAGACCCGTCCCCACCAGAACTGTACCCCAGTGTTATACAGTGAAAGACCCGTCCCCACCAGAACTGTACCCCAGTGTTATACAGTGACAGACCCGTCCCCGCCAGTAAGGTACCCCAGTTTTATACAGTGACAGACCCATCCCCAACCAGTACTGTACCCCAGTGTTATACAGTCACAGACCTGCCCCCCCCCCCAGTACTGTACCCCAGTGTTATACAGTGACAGACCTGTCCTCACCAGTACTGTACCCCAGTGTCGTACAGTGACAGACCCGTCCCCACCAGGATTGTACCCCAGTGTTATACAGTGACAGGCCTGTCCCCACCAGTACTGTACCCCAGTGTTATACACTGACAGCCCTGACCCACGAGTACTGTACCCCAGTGTTATACAGTGACAGACCTGTCCCCAGCAGTACTGTACCCCAGTGTTATACAGTGACAGACCCGTCCCCACCAGTACTGTACCCCAGTGTTGTACAGTGACAGACCTGTCCCCACCAGTACTGTACCCCAGTGTTATACAGTGACAGACCCGTCCCCACCAGTACTGTACCCCAGTGTTATACAGTTACAGGCCTGTCCCCACCAGTACTGTACCCCAGTGTTATACTGTGACAGGCCTCTCCCCAACAGTACTGTACCCCAGTGTTATATAGTGACAGACCCGTCCCCACCTGTAGTGTACCCCAGTGTTATACAGTGACAGACGCGTCCCCACCAGTACTGTACCCCAGTATTATACAGTGACTGACCAGCCCCAACCAGTACTGTACCCCAGTGTTATACAGTGACAGACCTGCCCCCCGCCCCCCCCCCCCCCCCCCCCAGTGCTGTACCCCAGTGTTATACAGTGACAGACCCGTCCCCACTACTACTGGACCCCAGTGTTATACAGTGACAGACCCGTCCCCACCAGTACTGTACCCCAGTGTTATACAGTGACAGGCCTGTACCTACCAGTACTGTACTCCAGTGTTATACAGTGACAGACCCATCCCCAGCAGTACAGTACCCAGTGTTATACAGTCAGACCCATCCCCAGCAGTACTGTACCCCAGTGTTATACAGTGACAGGCCCGTCCCCACGACTACTGTACCCCAGTGTTATACAGTGTCATACCCGTCACAACCAGTCCTTTCCCCCAGAGTTATAAAGTGACAGACCTGTCCCCAAAAGTACTGTACCCCAGTGTTATAAAGTGACAGACCCGTCTCCACCAGTACGGTACCCAAGTGTTATACAGTGAAAGACCTGTCCTCACCAGTACTGTACCCCAGTGTTATACAGTGAAAGACCTGTCCTCACCAGTACGGTACCCCAGTGTTATAAAGTGACAGACCCGTCTCCACCAGTACTGTACCCAGTGTTATACAGTGACAGACCTGTCCTCACCAGTACTGTACCCCAGTTTTATACAATGACAGACCCGTCCCCACTAGTACTGTACCCAAGTGTTATACACTGACGGACCCATCCCCACCAGTACTGTGCCCAATGTTATACAGTGACAGACCCGTCCCCAGCAGTACTGTACCCCAGTGTTATACAGTGAAAGATATGTCCCCACCAGTACTGTACCACAGTGTTATACAGTGACAGACCTGTCACCACCAGTACTGTACCCCAGTGTTATAAAGTGACAGACCCGTCTCCACGAGTACGGTACCCCAGTGTTATACAGTGACAGACCCGTCCCCACCAGTAATGTCCCCCAGTATTATACAGTGACAGACACGTCCCCACCAGTACTGTGCCCCAGTGTTATACAGTGACAGACGCGTCCCCACCAGTATTGTACCCCAGTGTTACACAGTGACAGACCCGTCCACACCAGTACTTTACCCCAGTGTTATACAGTGAAAGACCTGTCCCCACCAGTACTGTACCCCAGTGTTATACAGTGACAGACCATTCCCCACCAGTACTGTACCCCAGTGTAATACAGTGACACCTCTGTCCCCAACAGCACTGTACCCCAGTGTTATACAGTGACAGACCCATCCCCACCAGTACTGTACCCAAGTGTTATACACTGACGGGCCCATCCCCACCAGTACTGTACCCCAGTGTTATACAGTAACAGTCCTGTCCCCACCAGTAGAGAACCCCAAAGTTATACAGTGACAGACCCGTCCCCAGCAGTACTGTACACGAGTGTTATACAGTGACAGACGCGTCCCCACCAGTACTGTACATGAGTGTTATACAGTGACAGACCTGTCCCAACCAGTACTGTACCTCAGAGTTATACAGTGACAGACCCGTCCCCACCAGTACTGTACCCCAGAGTTATACAGTGAGACACTCGTCCATACCAGTACTTTTCCCCCGTGTTATACAGTGACCGATCCAACCCCACCAGTTCTGTACCCCAGTGTTATACAGTGACAGACCCGTCCCCAGCAGTACTGTTCCCCCTGTGTTATACAGTGACAGACCCGGCCCCACCAGTACTGTACTCCAGTGATATACAGTGACAGACCCGTCCCCACCAGTACTGTACCCAGTGTTATACAGAGACAGACCTGTCCCCACAGGTACAATTCCCCAGTGTTTTACAGTGACAGGACTCTCCTCACCAGCACTTTACCACAGAGTTATACAGAGATAGACCCGTCCCCACCATGACTGTACAGCAGTGTTATACAGTGACAGACATGTCCCCACCAGTACAGTTCCCCAGTGTTACACAGTGACAGGACACTCCTGTCCAGCACTGTACCCCAGTATTATACAGTGACAGACCTGTCCCCACCAGTACTGTACCCCAGTGTTATAGAGAGAAAGCCCTGTCCCCACCAGAACTGTACCCCAGTGTTATACACAGACAAACCTGTCCCCACCAGTACTGTTCCCCCTGTGTTATACAGTGACAGACCCGTCCCCACCAATACTGTACCCCTGTGTTATACAGTGACAGACACGTCCCCAGCAGTACTGTACCCAGTGTTATACAGTGACAGACCTGTCCCCACCAGTACTGTACCCCAGTGTTATACAGTGACAGACCCGTCCCCACCAGTACTGTACACCAGAGTTATACAGTGACAGACCTGTCCCCACCAGTACTGTACCCGAGTGTTATACAGTGACAGACCTGTCCCCACCAGTAGAGAAACCCATTGTTATACAGTGACAGACGCGTCCCCACCAGTAATGTACACCAGTGTTATACAGTGACAGTCCTGTCCCCACCAGTAGAGAACCCCAATGTTATACAGTGACAGACGCGTCCCCAGCAGTACTGTACCCCAGTGTTATACAGTGACAGTCCTGTCCCCACCAGTAGAGAACCCCAATGTTATACAGTGACAGACGCGTCCCCACCAGTACTGTACACCAATGTTATACAGTGACAGACCCGTCCCCAGCAGTACTGTACCCCAGTGTTATACAGTGAAAGATATGTCCCCACCAGTACTGTACCCCAGTGTTATACAGTGAAAGACCTGTCCTCACCAGTACAGTACCCGAGTGTTATACAGTGACAGAATTGTCCCCACCAGTACTGTACCCCAGTGTTATTCAGAGATAGACCCGTCCCCACCAGTACTGTTCCCCAGTGTTATACAGTGAAAGACCTGTCCTCACTAGTACTGTACCCGAGTGTTATACAGTGTCAGATCTATCCCCACCAGGACTGTACCCCAGTGTTATACAGTGACAGGACTCTCCCCACCAGCACTGTACCCCAGAGTTATACAGAGATAGACCCGTCCCCACCATTACTGTACAGCAGTGTTATACACTGACAGACATGTCCCCACCAGTACTGTTCCCCTGTGTTATGCAGTGACAGGACTCTCCCCACCAGCACTGTACCCCAGTGTTATACAGTGACAGACCCGTCCCCACCAGTACTGTACCCCAGTGTTATACAGTGACAGACCCGTCCCCACCAGTACTGTGCCCCAAAGTTATACAGTGACAGACCTCCCCAACCAGTACTGTACCCCAGTGTTATACAGTGACAGCCCTGTCCCCACGAGTACTGTACCCCAGTGTTATACAGTGACAGACACGTCCCCACCAGTACTGTACCCCAGTGTTATACAGTGACAGCCCTGTCCCCACGAGTACTGTACCCCAGTGTTATACAGTGACAACCCTGTCCCCACGACTACTGTACACCAGTGTTATACAGTGACAGACCTGTCCCCACCAGTACTGTACACCAGAGTTATACAGTGACAGACCTGTCCCCACCAGTACTGTACACCAGTGTTATACAGTGACAGACCTGTCCCCACCAGTACTGTACCCGAGTGTTATACAGTGACAGACCTGTCCCCACCAGTAGAGAAACCCATTGTTATATAGTGACAGACGCGTCCCCACCAGTACTGTACCCCAGTGTTATACAGTGACAGTCCTGTCCCCACCAGTAGAGAACCCCAATGTTATACAGTGACAGACCCGTCCCCACCAGTACTGTACACCAATGTTATACAGTGACAGACCCGTCCCCAGCAGTACTGTACCCCAGTGTTATACAGTGAAAGATATGTCCCCACCAGTACTGTACCCCAGTGTTATACAGTGAGAGACCTGTCCCCACCAGTACTGTACCCCAGTGTTATACAGTGAAAGACCCGTCCCCACCAGAACTGTACCCCAGTGTTATACAGTGAAAGACCCGTCCCCACCAGAACTGTACCCCAGTTTTATACAGTGACAGACCCGTCCCCGCCAGTAAGGTACCCCAGTTTTATACAGTGACAGACCCATCCCCAACCAGTACTGTACCCCAGTGTTATACAGTCACAGACCTGCCCCCCCCCCCCCCAGTACTGTACCCCAGTGTTATACAGTGACAGACCTGTCCTCACCAGTACTGTACCCCAGTGTTGTACAGTGACAGACCCGTCCCCACCAGGATTGTACCCCAGTGTTATACAGTGACAGGCCTGTCCCCACCAGTACTGTACCCCAGTGTTATACACTGACAGCCCTGACCCACGAGTACTGTACCCCAGTGTTATACAGTGACAGACCTGTCCCCAGCAGTACTGTACCCCAGTGTTATACAGCGACAGACCCGTCCCCACCAGTACTGTACCCCAGTGTTGTACAGTGACAGACCTGTCCCCACCAGTACTGTACCCCAGTGTTATACAGTGACAGACCCGTCCCCACCAGTACTGTACCCCAGTGTTATACGGTGACAGACCTGTCCCCACCAGTACTGTACCACAGTGTTATACAGTGACAGGCCTGTCCCCACCAGTACTGTACCCCAGTGTTATACTGTGACAGGCCTCTCCCCAACAGTACTGTACCCCAGTGTTATATAGTGACAGACCCGTCCCCACCTGTAGTGTACCCCAGTGTTATACAGTGACAGACGCGTCCCCACCAGTACTGTACCCCAGTATTATACAGTGACTGACCAGCCCCAACCAGTACTGTACCCCAGTGTTATACAGTGACAGACCTGCCCCCCCCCCCCCCAGTGCTGTACCCCAGTGTTATACAGTGACAGACCCGTCCCCACTACTACTGGACCCCAGTGTTATACAGTGACAGACCCGTCCCCACCAGTACTGTACCCCAGTGTTATACAGTGACAGGCCTGTACCTACCAGTACTGTACTCCACTGTTATACAGTGACAGACCCATCCCCAGCAGTACAGTACCCAGTGTTATACAGTCAGACCCATCCCCAGCAGTACTGTACCCCAGTGTTATACAGTGACAGGCCCGTCCCCACGACTACTGTACCCCAGTGTTATACAGTGTCATACCCGTCACAACCAGTCCTTTCCCCCAGAGTTATAAAGTGACAGACCTGTCCCCAAAAGTACTGTACCCCAGTGTTATAAAGTGACAGACCCGTCTCCACCAGTACGGTACCCAAGTGTTATACAGTGAAAGACCTGTCCTCACCAGTACTGTACCCCAGTGTTATACAGTGAAAGACCTGTCCTCACCAGTACGGTACCCCAGTGTTATAAAGTGACAGACCCGTCTCCACCAGTACTGTACCCAGTGTTATACAGTGACAGACCTGTCCTCACCAGTACTGTACCCCAGTTTTATACAATGACAGACCCGTCCCCACTAGTACTGTACCCAAGTGTTATACACTGACGGACCCATCCCCACCAGTACTGTGCCCAATGTTATACAGTGACAGACCCGTCCCCACCAGTACTGTACCCGAGTGTTATACAGTGAAAGATATGTCCCCACCAGTACTGTACCACAGTGTTATACAGTGAAAGACCTGTCCTCACCAGTACTGTACCCCATTGTTATACAGTGACAGACCCGTCCCCACCAGTACTGTACCCCAGTGTTATACAGTGACATACCTGTCCCAACCAGTACTGTACCCCAGTGTTATACAGTGACAGACCCGTCCCCACCAGTACTGTACCCCAGTGTTATACAGTGACAGGCCTGTCCCCATCAGTACTGTACCCCAGTGTTATACAGTGACAGCCCTGTCCCCACGAGTACTGTACCCCAGTGTTATACAGTGAAAGACCCGTCCCCACCAGAACTGTACCCCAGTGTTATACAGTGAAAGACCCGTCCCCACCAGAACTGTACCCCAGTGTTATACAGTGACAGACCCGTCCCCGCCAGTAAGGTACCCCAGTTTTATACAGTGACAGACCCATCCCCAACCAGTACTGTACCCCAGTGTTATACAGTCACAGACCTGCCCCCACCCCCCCAGTACTGTACCCCAGTGTTATACAGTGACAGACCTGTCCTCACCAGTACTGTACCCCAGTGTTGTACAGTGACAGACCCGTCCCCACCAGGATTGTACCCCAGTGTTATACAGTGACAGGCCTGTCCCCACCAGTACTGTACCCCAGTGTTATACACTGACAGCCCTGACCCACGAGTACTGTACCCCAGTGTTATACAGTGACAGACCTGTCCCCAGCAGTACTGTACTCCAGTGTTATACAGTGACAGACCCGTCCCCACCAGTACTGTACCCCAGTGTTGTACAGTGACAGACCTGTCCCCACCAGTACTGTACCCCAGTGTTATACAGTGACAGACCCGTCCCCACCAGTACTGTACCCCAGTGTTATACGGTGACAGACCTGTCCCCACCAGTACTGTACCACAGTGTTATACAGTGACCGGCCTGTCCCCACCAGTACTGTACCCCAGTGTTATACTGTGACAGGCCTCTCCCCAACAGTACTGTACCCCAGTGTTATATAGTGACAGACCCGTCCCCACCTGTACTGTACCCCAGTGTTATACAGTGACAGACGCGTCCCCACCAGTACTGTACCCCAGTATTATACAGTGACTGACCAGCCCCAACCAGTACTGTACCCCAGTGTTATACAGTGACAGACCTGCCCCCCCCCCCAGTGCTGTACCCCAGTGTTATACAGTGACAGACCCGTCCCCACTACTACTGGACCCCAGTGTTATACAGTGACAGACCCGTCCCCACCAGTACTGTACCCCAGTGTTATACAGTGACAGGCCTGTACCTACCAGTACTGTACTCCAGTGTTATACAGTGACAGACCCATCCCCAGCAGTACAGTACCCAGTGTTATACAGTCAGACCCATCCCCAAAAGTACTGTACCCCAGTGTTATACAGTGACAGGCCCATCCCCACGAGTACTGTACCCCAGTGTTATACAGTGTCATACCCGTCACAATCAGTCCTTTCCCCCAGAGTTATAAAGTGACAGACCTGTCCCCAAAAGTACTGTACCCCAGTGTTATAAAGTGACAGACCCGTCTCCACCAGTACGGTACCCAAGTGTTATACAGTGAAAGACCTGTCCTCACCAGTACTGTACCCCAGTGTTATACAGTGAAAGACCTGTCCTCACCAGTACGGTACCCCAGTGTTATAAAGTGACAGACCCGTCTCCACCAGTACTGTACCCAGTGTTATACAGTGACAGACCTGTCCTCACCAGTACTGTACCCCAGTTTTATACAATGACAGACCCGTCCCCACCAGTACTGTACCCAAGTGTTATACACTGACGGACCCATCCCCACCAGTACTGTGCCCAATGTTATACAGTGACAGACCCGTCCCCAGCAGTACTGTACCCCAGTGTTATACAGTGAAAGATATGTCCCCACCAGTACTGTACCACAGTGTTATACAGTGAAGGACCTGTCCTCACCAGTACTGTACCCCAGTGTTATACAGTGACAGACCCGTCCCCACCAGTACTGTACCCCAGTGTTATACAGTGACATACCTGTCCCAACCAGTACTGTACCCCAGTGTTATACAGTGACAGACCCGTCCCCACCACTACTGTACCCCAGTGTTATACAGTGACAGGCCTGTCCCCATCAGTACTGTACCCCAGTGTTATACAGTGACAGCCCTGTCCCCACGAGTACTGTACCCCAGTGTTATACAGTGACAGACCCGTCCCCACCAGTACTGTACCCCAGTGTTATACAGTGACAGACCAGTCCCCACCAATACTGTACCCCAGTGTTATACAGTGACAGACCTGTCCCCACCTGTACTGTACCCCAGTGTTATACAGTGACAGCCCTGTCCCCACCAGTACTGTACCCCAGTGTTATACAGAGACAGACCCGTCCCCACCAGTACCGTACTCCAGTGTTATACAGTGACAGACCTGTCCCCACCAGTACTGTACCCCAGTGTTATACAGTGACAGACCCGTCCCCAACTGTACTGTATCCCAGTGTTATACAGTGACAGCCCTGACCCCACCAGTACTGTACCCCGTTATACAGTGACAGACCCGTCCCCACCTGTACTGTACCCCAGTGTAATACAGTGACAGACCAGTCCCCACCATACTGTACCCCAGTGTTATACAGTGACAGACCTGTCCCCACCAGTACTGTACCCCAGTGTTATATTGTGACAGACCTGCCCCCCCAGTACTGTACCCCAGTGTTATACAGTGAAAACCCGTCCCCACCAGTACTGTACCCCAGTGTTATACAGTGACAGACCTGTCCCCACCAGTACTGTACCCCCGTGTGAAAAAGTGAAAGACCCGTCGCCACCAGTACTGTACCCAGTGTTATACAGTGACAGACCTGTCACCACCAGTACTGTACCCCAGTGTTATAAAGTGACAGACCCGTCTCCACGAGTACGGTACCCCAGTGTTATACAGTGACAGACCCGTCCCCACCAGTAATGTCCCCCAGTATTATACAGTGACAGACACGTCCCCACCAGTACTGTGCCCCAGTGTTATACAGTGACAGACGCGTCCCCACCAGTACTGTACCCCAGTATTACACAGTGACAGACCCGTCCCCACCAGTACTTTACCCCTGTGTTATACAGTGAAAGACCTGTCCCCACCAGTACTGTACCCCAGTGTTATACAGTGACAGACCATTCCCCACCAGTACTGTACCCCAGTGTAATACAGTGACACCTCTGTCCCCAACAGCACTGTACCCCAGTGTTATACAGTGACAGACCCATCCCCACCAGTACTGTACCCAAGTGTTATACACTGACGGGCCCATCCCCACCAGTACTGTACCCCAGTGTTATACAGTAACAGTCCTGTCCCCACCAGTAGTGAACCCCAAAGTTATACAGTGACAGACCCGTCCCCAGCAGTACTGTACACGAGTGTTATACAGTGACAGACGCGTCACCACCAGTACTGTACATGAGTGTTATACAGTGACAGACCTGTCCCAACCACTACTGTATCCCAGTGTTATACAGTGAAAGATATGTCCCCACCAGTACTGTACCCCAGTGTTATACAGTGAAAGCCCTGTCCCCACCAGTACTGTACCTCAGTGTTATACAGTGACAGACCCGTCCCCACCAGTACTGTACCCCAGAGTTATACAGTGAGACACTCGTCCATAACAGTACTTTTCCCCCGTGTGAACAGTGACCGATCCGTCCCCACCAGTTCTGTACCCCAGTGTTATACAGTGACAGACCCGTCCCCAGCAGTACTGATCCCCCTGTGTTATACAGTGACAGACCCGGCCCCACCAGTACTGTACTCCAGTGATATACAGTGACAGACCCGTCCCCACCAGTACTGTACCCAGTGTTATACAGAGACAGACCTGTCCCCACAGGTACAATTCCCCAGTGTTTTACAGTGACAGGACTCTCCTCACCAGCACTTTACCACAGAGTTATACAGAGATAGACCCGCCCCCACCATGACTGTACCCCAGTATTATACAGTGACAGACCTGTCCCCACCAGTACTGTACCCCAGTGTTATAGAGAGAAAGCCCTGTCCCCACCAGAACTGTACCCCAGTGTTATACACAGACAAACCTGTCCCCACCAGTACTGTTCCCCCTGTGTTATACAGTGACAGACCCGTCCCCAACAATACTGTACCCCAGTGTTATACAGTGACAGACACGTCCCCAGCAGTACTGTACCCAGTGTTATACAGTGACAGACCTGTCCCCACCAGCACTGTACCCCAGTGTTATACAGTGACAGACCCGTCCCCACCAGTACTGTACACCAGAGTTATACAGTGACAGACCTGTCCCCACCAGTACTGTACCCGAGTGTTATACAGTGACAGACCTGTCCCCACCAGTAGAGAAACCCATTGTTATACAGTGACAGACGCGTCCCCACCAGTACTGTACCCCAGTGTTATACAGTGAAAGACCTGTCCTCACCAGTACAGTATCCGAGTGTTATACAGTGACACAATTGTCCCCACCAGTACTGTACCCCAGTGTTATTCAGAGATAGACCCGTCCCCACCAGTACTGTTCCCCAGTGTTATACAGTGAAAGACCTGTCCTCACTAGTACTGTACCCGAGTGTTATACAGTGTCAGATCTATCCCCACCAGGACTGTACCCCAGTGTTATACAGTGACAGGACTCTCCCCACCAGCACTGTACCCCAGAGTTATACAGAGATAGACCCGTCCCCACCATTACTGTACAGCAGTGTTATACACTGACAGACATGTCCCCACCAGTACTGTTCCCCTGTGTTATGCAGTGACAGGACTCTCCCCACCAGCACTGTACCCCAGTGTTATACAGTGACAGACCCGTCCCCACCAGTACTGTGCCCCACTGTTATACAGTGACAGACACGTCCCCACCAGTACTGTACCCCAGTGTTATACAGTGACAGCCCTGTCCCCACGAGTACTGTACCCCAGTGTTATACAGTGACAACCCTGTCCCCACGAGTACTGTACACCAGTGTTATACAGTGACAGACCTGTCCCCACCAGTACTGTACCCCAGTGTTATACAGTGACAGACCTGTCCCCACCAGTACTGTACCCCAGTGTTATACAGTGACAGACCGGTCCCCACCAGTACTGTACACCAGAGTTATACAGTGACAGACCTTTTCCCACCAGTACTGTACCCCAGTGTTATACAGTGACAGACCTGTCCCCACCAGTACTGTACCCCAGTGTTATACAGTGACAGACCTGTCCCCACCAGTAGAGAAACCAATTGTTATATAGTGACAGACGCGTCCCCACCAGTACTGTACACCAGTGTTATACAGTGACAGTCCTGTCCCCACCAGTAGAGAACCCCAATGTTATACAGTGAAAGATATGTCCCCACCAGTACTGTACCCCAATGTTATACAGTGACAGACGCGTCCCCACCAGTACTGTACACCAATGTTATACAGTGACAGACCCGTCCCCAGCAGTACTGTACCCCAGTGATATACAGTGAAAGATATGTCCCCACCAGTACTGTACCCCAGTGTTATACAGTGACATACCTGTCCCAACCAGTACTGTACCCCAGTGTTATACAGTGACAGACCTGTCCCCACCAGTACTGTACCACAGTGTTATACAGTGACAGGCCTGTCCCCATCAGTACTGTGCCCCAGTGTTATACAGTGACAGCCCTGTCCCCACGAGTACTGTACCCCAGTGTTATACAGTGACAGACACATCCCCACCAGTACTGTACCCCAGTGTTATACAATGACAGACCAGTCCCCACCAGTACTGTACCGCAGTGTTATACAGTGACAGACGCGTCCCCCCCAGTACTGTACCCCAGTGTGATACAGTGACAGACCTGTCCCCACCAGAACTGTACCCCAGTGTTATACAGTGACAGACCCGTCCCCACCAGAACTGTACCCCAGTGTTATACAGTGAAAGACCCGTCCCCACCAGAACTGTACCCCAGTGTTATACAGTGACAGACCTGTCCTCACCAGTACTGTACCCCAGTGTTGTACAGTGACAGACCCGTCCCCACCAGGATTGTACCCCAGTGTTATACAGTGACAGGCCTGTCCCCACCAGTACTGTACCCCAGTGTTATACACTGACAGCCCTGACCCACGAGTACTGTACCCCAGTGTTATACAGTGACAGACCTGTCCCCAGCAGTACTGTACCCCAGTGTTATACAGTGACAGACCCGTCCCCACCAGTACTGTACCCCAGTGTTGTACAGTGACAGACCTGTCCCCACCAGTACTGTACCCCAGTGTTATACAGTGACAGACCCGTCCCCACCAGTACTGTACCCCAGTGTTATACGGTGACAGACCTGTCCCCACCAGTACTGTACCACAGTGTTATACAGTGACAGGCCTGTCCCCACCAGTACTGTACCCCAGTGTTATACTGTGACAGGCCTCTCCCCAACAGTACTGTACCCCAGTGTTATATAGTGACAGACCCGTCCCCACCTGTACTGTACCCCAGTGTTATACAGTGACAGACGCGTCCCCACCAGTACTGTACCCCAGTATTATACAGTGACTGACCAGCCCCAACCAGTACTGTACCCCAGTGTTATACAGTGACAGACCTGCCCCCCCCCCCCCCCCCCCCCAGTGCTGTACCCCAGTGTTATACAGTGACAGACCCGTCCCCACTACTACTGGACCCCAGTGTTATACAGTGACAGACCCGTCCCCACCAGTACTGTACCCCAGTGTTATACAGTGACAGGCCTGTACCTACCAGTACTGTACTCCAGTGTTATACAGTGACAGACCCATCCCCAGCAGTACAGTACCCAGTGTTATACAGTCAGACCCATCCCCAGCAGTACTGTACCCCAGTGTTATACAGTGACAGGCCCGTCCCCACGAGTACTGTACCCCAGTGTTATACAGTGTCATACCCGTCACAACCAGTCCTTTCCCCCAGAGTTATAAAGTGACAGACCTGTCCCCAAAAGTACTGTACCCCAGTGTTATAAAGTGACAGACCCGTCTCCACCAGTACGGTACCCAAGTGTTATACAGTGAAAGACCTGTCCTCACCAGTACTGTACCCCAGTGTTATACAGTGAAAGACCTGTCCTCACCAGTACTGTACCCCAGTGTTATACAATGACAGACCTGTCCTCACCAGTACGGTACCCCAGTGTTATAAAGTGACAGACCCGTCTCCACCAGTACTGTACCCAGTGTTATACAGTGACAGACCTGTCCTCACCAGTACTGTACCCCAGTGTTATACAATGACAGAACCGTCCCCACCAGTACTGTACCCAAGTGTTATACACTGACGGACCCATCCCCACCAGTACTGTACCCCATTGTTATACAGTGACAGTCCTGTCCCCACCAGTAGAGAACCCCAATGTTATACAGTGACAGACCCGTCCCCAGCAGTACTGTACCCCAGTGTTATACAGTGAAAGATATGTCCCCACCAGTACTGTACCCCAGTGTTATACAGTGAAAGACCTGTCCTCACCAGTACTGTACCCCAGTGTTATACAGTGACAGACCCGTCCCCACCAGTACTGTACCCCAGTGTTATACAGAGACAGGCCTGTCCCCATCAGTACTGTACCCCAGTGTTATACAGTGACAGCCCTGTCCCCACGAGTACTGTACCCCAGTGTTATACAGTGACAGACCAGTCCCCACCAGTACTGTACCCCAGTGTTATACAGTGACAGACCTGTCCCCACCAGAACTGTACCCCAGTGTTATACAGTGACAGACCCGTCCCCACCAGAACTGTACCCCAGTGTTATACAGTGAAAGACCCGTCCCCACCAGAACTGTACCCCAGTGTTATACAGTGACAGACCTGTCCTCACCAGTACTGTACCCCAGTGTTGTACAGTGACAGACCCGTCCCCACCAGGATTGTACCCCAGTGTTATACAGTGACAGGCCTGTCCCCACCAGTACTGTACCCCAGTGTTATACACTGACAGCCCTGACCCACGAGTACTGTACCCCAGTGTTATACAGTGACAGACCTGTCCCCAGCAGTACTGTACCCCAGTGTTATACAGTGACAGACCCGTCCCCACCAGTACTGTACCCCAGTGTTGTACAGTGACAGACCTGTCCCCACCAGTACTGTACCCCAGTGTTATACAGTGACAGACCCGTCCCCACCAGTACTGTACCCCAGTGTTATACGGTGACAGACCTGTCCCCACCAGTACTGTACCACAGTGTTATACAGTGACAGGCCTGTCCCCACCAGTACTGTACCCCAGTGTTATACTGTGACAGGCCTCTCCCCAACAGTACTGTACCCCAGTGTTATATAGTGACAGACCCGTCCCCACCTGTACTGTACCCCAGTGTTATACAGTGACAGACGCGTCCCCACCAGTACTGTACCCCAGTATTATACAGTGACTGACCAGCCCCAACCAGTACTGTACCCCAGTGTTATACAGTGACAGACCTGCCCCCCCCCCCCCCCAGTGCTGTACCCCAGTGTTATACAGTGACAGACCCGTCCCCACTACTACTGGAACCAGGTGTTATACAGTGACAGACCCGTCCCCACCAGTACTGTACCCCAGTGTTATACAGTGACAGGCCTGTACCTACCAGTACTGTACTCCAGTGTTATACAGTGACAGACCCATCCCCAGCAGTACAGTACCCAGTGTTATACAGTCAGACCCATCCCCAGCAGTACTGTACCCCAGTGTTATACAGTGACAGGCCCGTCCCCACGAGTACTGTACCCCAGTGTTATACAGTGTCATACCCGTCACAACCAGTCCTTTCCCCCAGAGTTATAAAGTGACAGACCTGTCCCCAAAAGTACTGTACCCCAGTGTTATAAAGTGACAGACCCGTCTCCACCAGTACGGTACCCAAGTGTTATACAGTGAAAGACCTGTCCTCACCAGTACTGTACCCCAGTGTTATACAGTGAAAGACCTGTCCTCACCAGTACTGTACCCCAGTGTTATACAATGACAGACCTGTCCTCACCAGTACGGTACCCCAGTGTTATAAAGTGACAGACCCGTCTCCACCAGTACTGTACCCAGTGTTATACAGTGACAGACCTGTCCTCACCAGTACTGTACCCCAGTGTTATACAATGACAGAACCGTCCCCACCAGTACTGTACCCAAGTGTTATACACTGACGGACCCATCCCCACCAGTACTGTACCCCATTGTTATACAGTGACAGTCCTGTCCCCACCAGTAGAGAACCCCAATGTTATACAGTGACAGACCCGTCCCCAGCAGTACTGTACCCCAGTGTTATACAGTGAAAGATATGTCCCCACCAGTACTGTACCCCAGTGTTATACAGTGAAAGACCTGTCCTCACCAGTACTGTACCCCAGTGTTATACAGTGACAGACCCGTCCCCACCAGTACTGTACCCCAGTGTTATACAGTGACATACCTGTCCCAACCAGTACTGTACCCCAGTGTTATACAGTGACAGACCCGTCCCCACCAGTACTGTACCCCAGTGTTATACAGAGACAGGCCTGTCCCCATCAGTACTGTACCCCAGTGTTATACAGTGACAGCCCTGTCCCCACGAGTACTGTACCCCAGTGTTATACAGTGACAGACCAGTCCCCACCAGTACTGTACCCCAGTGTTATACAGTGACAGACCAGTCCCCACCAGTACTGTACCTCAGTTTTATACAGTGACAGACGCGTCCCCCCCAGTACTGTCCCCCAGTGTAATACAGTGACAGACCTGTCCCCACCAGAACTGTACCCCAGTGTTATACAGTGAAAGACCCGTCCCCACCAGAACTGTACCCCAGTGTTATACAGTGACAGACCCGTCCCCACCAGTAAGGTACCCCAGTTTTGTACAGTGACAGACCCGTCCCCAACCAGTACTGTACCCCAGTGTTATACAGTGACAGACCCGTCCTCACCAGTACTGTACCCCAGTGTTGTACAGTGGCAGACCCGTCCCCACCAGGATTGTACCCCAGTGTTATACAGTGACAGGCCGGTCCCCACAAGTACTGTACCCCAGTGTTATACAGTGACAGCCCTGACCCACGAGTACTGTACCCCAGTGTAAATCAGTGACAGACCTGTCCCCAGCAGTACTGTACCCCAGTGTTATACAGTGACTGACCAGCCCCAACCAGTACTGTACCCCAGTGTTATACAGTGACAGACTTGCCCTCCCCCCAGTGCTGTACCCCAGTGTTATACAGTGACAGACCCGTCCCCACCAGTACTGTACCCCAGTGTTATACAGTGACAGGCCTGTACCTACCAGTACTGTACCCCAGTGTTATACAGTGACAGACCCATCCCCAGCAGTACAGTACCCAGTGTTATACAGTCAGACCCATCCCCAGCCGTACTGTACCCCAGTGTTATACAGTGACGGGCCCGTCCCCACGACTACTGTACCCCACTGTTATACAGTGTCATACCCGTCACAACCAGTCCTTTCCCCCAGAGTTATAAAGTGACAGACCTGTCCCCAAAAGTACTGTACCCCAGTGTTATAAAGTGACAGACCCGTCTCCACCAGTACGGTACCCAAGTGTTATACAGTGAAAGACCTGTCCTCACCAGTACTCTACCCCAGTGTTATACAGTGAAAGACCTGTCCTCACCAGTACTGTACCCCAGTGTTATACAATGACAGACCCGTCCCCACCAGTACTGTACCCAAGTGTTATACACTGACGGACCCATCCCCACCAGTACTGTACCCCAGTGTTATACAGTGACAGTCCTGTCCCCACCAGTAGAGAACCCCAATGTAATACAGTGACAGACCCGTCCCCAGCAGTACTGTACCCCAGTGTTATACAGTGAAAGATATGTCCCCACCAGTACTGTACCCCAGTGTTATACAGTGAAAGACCTGTCCTCACCAGTACTGTACCCCAGTGTTATGCAGTGACATACCTGTCCCCACCAGTATTGTACCCCAGTGTTATACAGTGACAGGCCTGTCCCCTTCAGTACTGTACCCCAGTGTTATACAGTGACAGCCCTGTCCCCACGAGTACTGTACACCAGTGTTATACAGTGACAGACCCGTCCCCACCAGTACTGTACCCCAGTGTTATACAGTGACAGACCTGTCCTCACCAGTACTGTACCCCAGTGTTATGCAGTGACATACCTGTCCCCACCAGTATTGTACCCCAGTGTTATACAGTGACAGGCCTGTCCCCTTCAGTACTGTACCCCAGTGTTATACAGTGACAGCCCTGTCCCCACGAGTACTGTACACCAGTGTTATACAGTGACAGACCCGTCCCCACCAGTACTGTACCCCAGTGTTATACAGTGACAGACCTGTCCCCACCAGTACTGTACCCCAGTGTTATACAGTGACAGACGCGTCCCCCCCAGTACTGTACCCCAGTGTAATACAGTGACAAACCTGTCCCCACCAGTACTGTACCCCAGTGTTATACAGTGAAAGACCTGTCCTCACCAGTACTGTACCCCAGTGTTATACAGTGACATACCTGTCCCCACCAGTACTGTACCCCAGTGTTATACACTGACAGACCCATCCCCAACAGTACTGTACCCCAGTGTTATACAGTGACAGACCAGTCCCCACCAGTACTGTACCCCTTTGTTATACAGTGAAAGACCTGTCCTCACCAGTACTGTACCCCAGTGTTATACAGTGACATACCTGTCCCCACCAGTACTGTACCCCAGTGTTATACAGTGACAGACCCGTCCCCACCAGTACTGTACCCCAGTGTTATACAGTGACAGACCAGTCCCCACCAGTACTGTACCGCAGTGTTATACAGTGACAGACCTGTCCCCACCAGTACTGTACCCCAGTGTTATACAGTGACATACCTGTCCCCACCAGTACTGTACCCCAGTGTTATACAGTGACAGACCCGTCCCCACCAGTACTGTACCCCAGTGTTATACAGTGACAGACCAGTCCCCACCAGTACTGTACCGCAGTGTTATACAGTGACAGACGCGTCCCCCCCAGTACTGTACCCCAGTGTAATACAGTGACAGACCCGCCCCACCAGAACTGTACCCCAGTGTTATACAGTGAAAGACCCGTCCCCACCAGAACTGTACCCCAGTGTTATACAGTGACAAACCCGTCCCCACCAGTAAGGTACCCCAGTTTTATACAGTGACAGACCCGTCCCCAACCAGTACTGTACCCCAGTGTTATACAGTCACAGACCTGCCCCCCCCCAGTACTGTACCCCAGTGTTATACAGTGACAGACCCGTCCTCACCAGTACTGTACCCCAGTGTTGTACAGTGACAGACCCGTCCCCACCAGGATTGTACCCCAGTGTTATACAGTGACAGGCCTGTCCCCACCAGTACTGTACCCCAGTGTTATACACTGACAGCCCTGACCCACGAGTACTGTACCCCAGTGTTATACAGTGACAGACCTGTCCCCAGCAGTACTGTACCCCAGTGTTATTCAGTGACAGACCCGTCCCCACCAGTACTGTACCCCTGTGTTGTACAGTGACAGACCTGTCCCCACCAGTACTGTACCCCATTGTTATACAGTGACAGACCCGTCCCCACCAGTACTGTACCCCAGTGTTATACAGTGACAGACCTGTCCCCACCAGTACTGTACCCCAGTGTTATACAGTGACAGGCCTGTCCCCACCAGTACTGTACCCCAGTGTTATACAGTGACAGACCTGCCCCCCCCGCCCCAGTAATGTACCCCAGTGTTATACAGTGACAGACCCGTCCCCACTACTACTGGACCCCAGTGTTATACAGTGACAGACCCGTCCCCACCAGTACTGTACCCCAGTGTTATACAGTGACAGGCCTGTAC
Organism: Isurus oxyrinchus; assembly: GCA_026770705.1. Classification (NCBI taxonomy): domain Eukaryota; kingdom Metazoa; phylum Chordata; class Chondrichthyes; order Lamniformes; family Lamnidae; genus Isurus; species Isurus oxyrinchus. Next base: position 42,474 of record JANJGN010002935.1, read on the forward strand.
CTACCAGTACTGTACCCCAGTGTTATACAGTGACAGACCCATCCCCAGCAGTACAGTACCCAGTGTTATACAGTCAGACCCATCCCCAGCAGTACTGTACCCCAGTGTTATACAGTGACAGGCCCGTCCCCACGACTACTGTACCCCAGTGTTATACAGTGTCATACCCGTCACAACCAGTCCTTTCCCCCAGAGTTATAAAGTGACAGACCTGTCCCCAAAAGTACTGTACCCCAGTGTTATAAAGTGACAGACCCGTCTCCACCAGTACGGTACCCAAGTGTTATACAGTGAAAGACCTGTCCTCACCAGTACTGTACCCCAGTGTTATACAGTGAAAGACCTGTCCTCACCAGTACTGCACCCCAATGTTATACAGTGACAGACCCGTCCCCACCAGTACTGTACCCAAGTGTTATACACTGACGGACCCATCCCCACCAGTACTGTACTCCAGTGTTATACAGTGACAGTCCTGTCCCCACCAGTAGAGAACCCCAGTGTTATACAGTGAAAGACCTGTCCTCACCAGTACTGTACCCCAGTGTTATACAGTGACAGACCTGTCCCCACCAGTACTGTACCCCAGTGTTATACAGAGATAGACCCGTCCCCACCAGTACTGTAGCCCAGTGTTATACAGTGACAGACCTGTCCCCACCAGTACTGTACCCCAGTATTATACTGAGATAGACCCGTCCCCACCAGTATTGTTCCACAGTGTTTTAAAGTGAAAGCCCTGTCCCCACCAGTACTGTACCCCAGTGTTATACAGTGACAGACCCGTCGCCACCAGTACTTTACTCCAGTGTTATACAGTGACAGACTCGTCCCTAACAGTACTTTTCCCCCGTGTTATACAGTGACCGACCCGTCCCCACCAGTTCTGTACCCCAGTGTTATACAGTGACAGACCCGGCCCCAGCAGTACTGTTCCCACTGTGTTATACAGTGACAGAACCGGCCCCACCAGTACTGTACCCCAGTGTTATACAGTGACAGACCTGCCCCCCCAGTACTGTACCCCAGTGTTATACAGTGACAGACCCGTCCCCACCAGTACTGTACCCCAGTGTTATGCAGTGACAGACCTGTCCCCACCAGTACTGTACCCCAGTGTTATACAGTGACATACCCGTCACAACCAGTCCTGAACCCCAGTGTTATACAGAGGCAGACCTGTCCCCAACAGTACTGTACCCCAGAGTTATAAAATGACAGACCTGTCCCCAGCAGTACTGTACCCCAGTGTTATACAGTGACAGACCCGTCCCCACCAGTATTGTACCCCAGTGTTGTACAGTGACAGACCTGTCTCCACCAGTACTGTACCCCAGTGTTATACAGTGACAGACCCGTCCCCACCAGTACTGTACCCCAGTGTTATACAGTGACAGACCTGTCCCCACCAGTACTGTACCCCAGTGTTATACAGTGACAGGCCTGTCCCCACCAGTACTGTACCCCAGTGTTATACTGTGACAGCCCTCTCCCCAAGAGTACTGTACCCCAGTGTTATATAGTGACAGACCCGTCCCCACCTGTACTGTACCTCAGTGTTATACAGTGACAGACCTGTCCCCACCAGTACTGTACCCCAGTGTTATACAGTGACAGACGCGTCCCCATGAGTACTGTACCCCAGTGTTATACAGTGACAGACGCATACCCACCAGTACTGTACCCCAGTGATATACAGTGACAGACGCGTCCCCACCAGTACTGTACCCCAGTATTATACAGTGACTGACCAGCCCCAACCAGTACTGTACCCCAGTGTTATACAGTGACAGACCTGCCCCCCCCAGTGCTGTACCCCAGTGTTATACTGTGACAGACCTTTCCCCACCAGTACTGTACCCCAGAGTTATGCAGTGACTGACCAGCCCCAACCTGTACTGTACCCCAGTGTTATACAGTGACAGACCCATCCCCAGCAGTACAGTACCCAGTGTTATACAGTCAGACCCATCCCCAGCAGTACTGTACCCCAGTGTTATACAGTGACAGGCCCGTCCCCACGAGTACTGTACCCCAGTGTTATACAGTGTCATACCCGTCACAACCAGTCCTTTCCCCCAGAGTTATAAAGTGACAGACCTGTCCCCAAAAGTACTGTACCCCAGTGTTATAAAGTGACAGACCCGTCTCCACCAGTACGGTACCCAAGTGTTATACAGTGAAAGACCTGTCCTCACCAGTACTGTACCCCAGTGTTATACAGTGAAAGACCTGTCCTCACCAGTACTGCACCCTAATGTTATACAGTGACAGACCCGTCCCCACCAGTACTGTACCCAAGTGTTATACACTGACGGACCCATCCCCACCAGTACTGTACCCCAGTGATATACAGTGACAGTCCTGTCCCCACCAGTAGAGAACCCCAGTGTTATACAGTGAAAGACCTGTCCGCACCAGTACTGTACCCCAGTGTTATACAGTGACAGACCTGTCCCCACCAGTACTGTACCCCAGTGTTATACAGAGATAGACCCGTCCCCACCAGTACTGTAGCCCAGTGTTATACAGTGACAGACCTGTCCCCACCAGTACTGTACCCCAGTATTATACTGAGATAGACCCGTCCCCACCAGTATTGTTCCACAGTGTTTTAAAGTGAAAGCCCTGTCCCCACCAGTACTGTACCCCAGTGTTATACAGTGACAGACCCGTCGCCACCAGTACTGTACTCCAGTGTTATACAGTGACAGACTCGTCCCTACCAGTACTTTTCCCCCATGTTATACAGTGACCGACCCGTCCCCACCAGTTCTGTACCCCAGTGTTATACAGTGACAGACCCGGCCCCAGCAGTACTGTTCCCACTGTGTTATACAGTGACAGACCCGGCCCCACCAGTACTGTACCCCAGTGTTATACAGTGACAGACCTGCCCCCCCTAGTACTGTACCCCAGTGTTATACAGTGACAGACCCGTCCCCACCAGTACTGTACCCCAGTGTTATGCAGTGACAGACCTGTCCCCACCAGTACTGTACCCCAGTGTTATACAGTGACATACCCGTCACAACCAGTCCTGAACCCCAGTGTTATACAGAGGCAGACCTGTCCTCAACAGTACTGTACCCCAGAGTTATAAAATGACAGACCTGTCCCCAACAGTACTGTACCCCAGTATTATAAAGTGACAGACCTGTCTCCACCAGTACGGTACCCCAGTGTTATACAGTGAAAGACCTGTCCTCACCAGTACTGTAACCCAGTGTTATACAGTGACAGACCCGTCCCCACCACTAATCTACCCCAGTGTTATACAGTGACAGACGCGTCCCCACCAGTACTGTACCCAAGTGTTATACACTGTTGGACCCATCCCCACCAGTACTGTTCCACAGTGTTATACAGTGACAGCCCGGTACCCACCAGTAGAGAACCCCAATTTTATACAGTGACAGACGTGTCCCCACCAGTAATGTACACCAGTGTTATACAGTGGTAGACCCGTCCCCACCAGTACTGTACCCCAGTGTTATACAGTGACAGGCCTGTACCTACCAGTACTGTACCCCAGTGTTATACAGTGACAGACCCGTCCCCAGGAGTACTGTACCCCAGTGTTATACAGTGACAGACCCATTCCCAGCAGTACAGTACCCAGGGGTATACAGTGACAGACCCATGCCCAGCAGTACTGTACCCCAGTGTTATACAGTGACAGGCCCGTCCCCACGAGTACTGTACCCCAGTGTTATACAGTGACATACCCGTCACAACCAGTCCTGTACCCCAGAGTTATAAAGTGACAGACCTGTCCCCAAAAGTAGTGTACCCCAGTGTTATAAAGTGACAGACCTGTCTCCACCAGTACGGTACCCAAGTGTTATACACTGAAAGACCTGTCCTCACCAGTACTGTACCCCAGTGTTATACAGTGACAGTCCTGTCCCCACCAGTACTGTACCCCAGTGTTATACAGAGACAGACCTGTCCCCACCAGTAGAGAACCCCAATGTTATACAGTGACAGACACGTCCCCATGAGTACTGTACCCCAGTGTTATACAGTGAAAGACCCGTCCTCACCAGTACTGTACCCCAGTGTTATACAATGACAGACCTGTCCCCACCAGTACTGTACCCCAGTGTTATACAGAGATAGACCCGTTCCCACCAGTATTGTTCCACAGTGTTTTAAAGTGAAAGCCCTGTCCCCGCCAGTACTGTACCCCAGTGTTGTACAGTGACAGACCCGTCGCCACCAGTACTGTACTCCAGTGTTATACAGAGATAGACCCGTCCCCAGCAGTACTGTTCCCCCAATGTTATACAGAGACAGACCCGTCCCCACCAGAACTGTACCCAGTGTTATACAGTGACAGACCTGTCCCCACCAGTACTGTTCCCCCAATGTTATACAGAGACAGACCCGTCCCCACCAGAACTGTACCCAGTGTTATACAGTGACAGACCTGTCCCCACCAGTACAGTACCCCAGTGTTATACAGTGACAGAACAAAAACAGAATTACCTGGAAAAACTCAGCAGGTCTGGCAGCATCGGCGGAGAAGAAAAGAGTTGACGTTTCGAGTCTTCATGACCCTTCGACAGAACTTGATTTCGAGTCCAGGAAAGAGTTGAAATATAAGCTGGTTTAAGGTGTGTGTGTGGGGGGGTGGGGGGGTGGGGGGGGCGGAGAGAGAGAGAGAGACAGAGGTGCTTGTGTAGACAAACAAGCTGTGATAGAAGCAGATCATCAAAAGATGTCAGTGACAATGGGACAAAAGAACACATAGGTGTTAAAGTTAAAGTTGGTGATATTATCTAAACGAATGTGCTAATTAAGAATGGATGGTAGGGCACTCAAGGTACAGCTCTCGTGGGGGTGGGGGAGCATAAAAGATTTTAAAATATTTAAAAATAATGGAAATAGGTGGAAAAAGAAAAATCTATAAAATTTATAGGGAAAAAAAAGGGGAAAAAAAGGGGGAAACAGAAAGGGGGTGGGGATGGGGGAGGGAGCTCACGACCTAAAGTTATTGAATTCAATATTCAGACCGGAAGGCTGTAAGGTGCCTAGTCGGAAGATGAGGTGTTGTTCCTCCAGTTTGCGTTGGGCTTCACTGGAACAATGCAGCAAGCCAAGGACAGACATGTGGGCAAGAGAGCAGGGTGGAGTGTTAAAATGGCAAGCGACAGGGCGGTTTGGGTCATTCTTGCGGACAGACCGCAGGTGTTCTGCAAAGCGGTCGCCCAGTTTACGTTTGGTCTCTCCAATGTAGAGGAGACCACATTGGAGAGACCAAACGTAAACTGGGCGACCGCTTTGCAGAACACCTGCGGTCTGTCCGCAAGAATGACCCAAACCGCCCTGTCGCTTGCCATTTTAACACTCCACCCTGCTCTCTTGCCCACATGTCTGTCCTTGGCTTGCTGCATTGTTCCAGTGAAGCCCAACGCAAACTGGAGGAACAACACCTCATCTTCCGACCAGGCACTTTACAGTCTTCCGGTCTGAATATTGAATTCAATAACTTTAGGTCGTGAGCTCCCTCCCCCATCCCCACCCCCTTTCTGTTTCCCTTTTCCCCTTTTTTTTCCCTATAAATTATATAGATTTTTCTTTTCCCACCTATTTCCATTATTTTTAAATATTTTAAAATCTTTTATGCTCCCCCCACCCCCACTAGAGCTGTACCTTGAGTGCCCTACCATCCATTCTTAATTAGCACATTCGTTTAGATAATATCACCAACTTTAACTTTAACACCTATGTGTTCTTTTGTCCCATTGTCACTGACATCTTTTGATGATCTGCTTCTATCACAGCTTGTTTGTCTACACAAGCACCTCTGTCTCTCTCTCTCTCTCCGCCCCCCGCGCCCCCCCCCCCCCCCCACACACCTTAAACCAGCTTATATTTCAACTCTTTCCTGGACTCGAAATCAAGTTCTGTCGAAGGGTCATGAAGACTCGAAACGTCAACTCTTTTCTTCTCCGCCGATGCTGCCAGACCTGCTGAGTTTTTCCAGGTAATCCTGTTTTTGTTTTGGATTTCCAGCATCCGCAGTTTTCTTTGTTTTATACAGTGACAGGACTCTCCCCACCAGCACTGTACCCCAGAGTTATACAGAGATAGACCCGTCCCCACCATTAATGTACAGCAGTGTTATACAGTGACAGACATGTCCACACCAGCACTGTTCCCCTTTGTTATACAGTGACAGGTCTCTCCCCACCAGCACTGTACCCCAGTGTTATACAGTGACAGACCCATCCCCACCAGTACTGTCCCCCAGTGTTATACAGTGACAGACGTGTCGCCACCAGTTCTGTACCCCAGTGTTATACAGTGACAGAACAGTCCCCACCAGTACTGTACCCCAGTGTTATACAGAGATAGACCCGTCCCCACCAGTACCGTACACCAGAGTTATACAGTGACAGACCTGTCCCCACCAGTACTGTACCCCAGTGTTATACAGTGACAGACCTGTCCCCACCAGTACTGTACCCCAGTGTTGTACAGTGACAGACCCGTCGCCACCAGTACTGTACCCAATTGTTATACACTGTTGGACCCATCCCCACCAGTACTGTTCCACAGTGTTATACAGTGACAGTCCGGTACCCACCAGTAGAGAACCCCAATGTTATACAGTGACAGACCTGTCCCATCCACTACTGTATCCCAGTGTTATACAGTGAAAGATATGTCCCCACCAGTACTGTACCCCAGTGTTATACAGTGAAAGACCTGCCCTCACCAGTACTGTACCCCAGTGTTATACAGTGACAGAACTGTCCCCATCAGTACTGTACCCCAGTGTTATACAGAGATAGACCCGTCCTCACCAGTACTGTACCCCAGTGTTATACAGTGACAGACCCGTCCCCACCAGTACTGTACCCCAGTGTTATACAGAGATAGACCCGTCCCCACTATTACGGTTCCCCTGTGTTATACAGTGAAAGCCCTGTCCCCACCAGTACTGTACCCCAGTGTTACACAGTGACAGATCTGTCCCCACCAGTACTGTACCCCAGTAATATACAGTGACAGACCCGGCCCCACCAGTTCTGTACCCCAGTGTTATACAGTGACAGAACTGTCCCCACCAGTACTGTACCCCAGTGTCGTACAGAGATAGACCCGTCCTCACCAGTACTGTACCCCAGAGTTATACAGTGACAGACCCGTCCCCACCAGTACTGTACCCCAGTGTTATACAGAGATAGACCCGTCCCCACTATGACGGTTCCCCAGTGTTATACAGTGAAAGCCCTGTCCCCACCAGTTCTGTACCCCAGTGTTATACAGTGACAGATCTGTCCCCACCAGTACTGTACCCCAGAGATATACAGTGACAGCCCTGTCCACACCAGTACTGTACCCCAGTGTTATACAGTGACAGACCCGTCCCCACCAGTTCTGTACCCCAGTGTTATACAGTGACAGATCCGTCTCCAGCAGTACTGTTCCCCCTGTGTTATACAGTGACAGACCCAGCCACACCAGTACTGTACTCCAGTGATATACAGTGACAGACCCGTCCCCACCAGTACTATACCCCAGTGTTATACAGAGATAGCCCTGTCCCCACCAGTACTGTACCCCAGTGTTATACAGTGAAATACCTGTCCTCACCAGTACTGTACCTCAGTGTTATACAGTGACAGAACTGTCCCCACCAGTACTGTACCCCAGTGTTATACAGAGATAGACCCGTCCCCACCAGTACTGTACCCCAGTGTTATACAGAGATAGACCCGTCCCCACTATTACGGTTCCCCAGTGTTATACAGTGAAAGCCCTGTCCCCACCAGTACTGTACCCCAGTGTTATACAGTGACAGATCTGTCCCCACCAGTACTGTACCCCAGAGATATACAGTGACAGCCCTGTCCACACCAGTACTGTACCCCAGTGTTATACAGTGACAGATCCGTCCCCAGCAGTACTGTTCCCCCTGTGTTATACAGTGACAGACCCAGCCACACCAGTACTGTACCCCAGTGTTATACAGTGACAGACCCGTCCCCACCAGTTCTGTACCCCAGTGTTATACAGTGACAGATCCGTCCCCAGCAGTACTGTTCCCCCTGTGTTATACAGAGATAGCCCCGTCCCCACCAGTACTGTACCCAAGTGTTATACAGAGACAGACCTGTACCCACCAGTACAGTACCCCAGAGTTATACAGTGACAGGACTCTCCCCACCAGCACTGTACCCCAGTGTTATACAGTGACAGACCCGTCCCCACCAGTACTGTACCCCAGTGCTATAGATAGACAGCCCTGTCCCCACCAGTACTGTACTCCAGTGTTATACAGAGACATACCAGTCCCCACCAGTACTGTTCCCTCTGTGTTATACAGTGACAGACCTGTCCCCACCAGTACTGTAGCCAAGTGTTATACAGTGACATGGCTCTCCCCACCAGCACTGTACCGCAGTGTTATACAGTGTCAAACCCGTCCCCACCCTTACTGTACCCCAGTGTTATACAGAGAGAGACCTGTCCCCAACAGTATTGTACCCCAAAGTTATACAGTGACAGACCCGTCCCCACCAGTACTGTACCCCAGTGTTATACAGTGACAGACCTGTCATCACCAGGACTGTTCCCCAGCGTTATACAGTGACAGACCAGTCCCCACCAGTACTGTACCCCAGTGTTATACAGTGACAGACCTGCCACCCCCAGTACTGTACCCCAGTGTTATACAGTGACAGACCGGTCCCCACCAGTACTGTACCCCAGTGTTATACAGTGACAGACCCGTCCCCACCAGTACTGTACCCCAGTGTTATACAGTGACAGACCTGCCCCCCCCCTGTACTGTACCCCAGTGTTTTACACTGACAGACCCGTCCCCACCAGTACTGTACCCCAGTGTTGTACAGTGACAGACCTGTCCCCACCAGTACTGTACCCGTGTTATACAGTGACAGGACTCTCCCCACCAGCACTGTACCCCAGTGTTATACAGTGAAAGACCTGTCCCCACCAGTACTGTACCCCAGTGTTATACAGTGACAGACGCCTCCCCACCAGTTCTGTACCCCAGAGATATACAGTGACAGCCCTGTTCACACCAGTACTGTACCGCAGTGTTATACAGTGACAGACCTGTCCTCACCAGTACTGTACCCCAGTGTTATACAGTGACAGACCCATCGCCACCAGTGCTGTACCCCAGTGTTATACAGAGACAGACCTGTCCCCACCAGTACTGTACCCCAGTGTTATACAGTGACAGACCCATCGCCACCAGTACTGTACCCCAGTGTTATACAGTGACAGACCCGTCCCCACCAGTACTGTACCCCAGTGTTATACAGAGACAGACCTGTCCCCACCAGTACTGTACCCCAGTGTTATACAGTGACAGACCCATCGCCACCAGTACTGTACCCCAGTGTTATACAGAGATAGACCCTTCCCCACCAGTACTGTACCCCAGTGTTATACAGAGACAGACCTGTCCCCACCAGTACAGTACCCCAGTGTTATACAGTGACAGGACTCTCCCCACCAGCACTGTACCCCAGAGTTATACAGATATAGACCCGTCCCCACCATTACTGTACAGCAGTGTTATACACTGACAGACATGTCCCCACCAGTACTGTTCCCCTGTGTTACGCAGTGACAGGACTCTCCCCACCAGCACTGTACCCCAGTGTTATACAGTGACAGACCCGTCCCCACCAGTACTGTACCCCAGTGTTATACAGTGACAGCCCTGTCCCCACCAGTACTGTACCCCAGTGTTATACAGTGACAGCCCTGTCCCCACCAGTACTGTACCCCAGTGTTATACAGTGACAGCCCTGTCCCCACCAGTACTGTACCCCAGTGTTATACAGTGACAGACCTGCCCCAACCAGTACTGTTCCACTTTGTTACACAATGACAGACCTGTCCCCACCAGTACTGTACCCCAGTGTTATACAGTGACAGACCTGCCCCAACCAGTACTGTTCCACTTTGTTACACAATGACAGACCTGTCCCCACCAGTACTGTACCCCAGTGTTATACAGTGACAGACCCGTCCCCACCAGTTCTGTATCCCAGTGTTATACAGTGACAGAACTGTCCCCACCAGTACTGTACCCCAGTGTTATACAGTGTTCCCCAGTGCTATTCGGTGACTGGTGTGCACTGTTCTGTTCCCCAGTGTTATCCAGTGAGAGGCATGCACTGTATTTCCCCCCAGTTTGGTGATTGGGGAATGATGTTGTGTATGGTTTTGGACTGCAGGAGGCAGCAGAGTCTGAGCATTTTCGAGAGATTTTAAAGTAAGTAGATGGAGAGTTTCTGAGTGTCCAGCAAGAATGCAGAGAGGAGAAGAACATTTTGAATTGATAAAGCCAAGGACATAGAGAGACAGAGAGATAGAGAGACAGAGAGATAGAGACAGAGAGAGAGAGAGAGAGAGAGAGAGGGATAGAGAGAGACAGAGAGATAGAGAGACAGAGAGAGAGAGACAGAGAGATAGAGAGACAGAGAGAGAGAGACAGAGAGAGACAGAGAGAGAGGGATAGAGAGAGACAGAGAGATAGAGAGACAGAGAGAGAGAGACAGAGAGATAGAGAGACAGAGAGAGAGAGACAGAGAGATAGAGAGACAGAGAGAGAGAGACAGAGAGAGACAGAGAGAGAGGGATAGAGAGAGACAGAGAGAGACAGAGAGAGAGAGACAGAGAGAGAGGGATAGAGAGAGACAGAGAGAGACAGAGAGAGAGAGACAGAGAGAGAGAGACAGAGAGATAGAGAGACAGAGAGAGAGAGACAGAGAGAGACAGAGAGAGAGGGATAGAGAGAGACAGAGAGAGACAGAGAGAGAGAGACAGAGAGAGAGGGATAGAGAGAGACAGAGAGAGACAGAGAGAGAGAGACAGAGAGATAGAGAGACAGAGAGAGAGAGACAGAGAGATAGAGAGACAGAGAGAGAGAGACAGAGAGATAGAGAGACAGAGAGAGAGAGACAGAGAGAGACAGAGAGAGAGAGACAGAGAGAGAGAGATAGAGACAGAGAGAGAGGGATAGAGATAGAGACAGAGAGAGAGGGATAGAGATAGAGACAGAGAGAGAGGGATAGAGAGAGAGACAGAGAGAGACAGAGAGAGACAGAGAGAGACAGAGAGGGATAGAGAGACAGAGAGAGACAGAGAGAGAGAGACAGAGAGAGACAGAGAGAATCAGAGAGAGACAGAGAGAGAGAGACAGATAGAGAGACAGAGAGAGACAGAGAGAGAGAGACAGATAGAGAGACAGAGAGAGACAGAGAGAGACAGAGAGAGACAGAGAGAGAGAGACAGAGAGAGAGATAGAAAGACAGAGAGACAGAGATAGAGACAGAGAGAGAGGGATAGAGAGAGAGACGGGGGAGAGTGAGAACGAGAGACAGAGAGAGAGAGAGACAGAGAGAGACAGAGAGAGAGAGATAGAAAGACAGAGAGAGAGAGAGAGGGATAGAGAGAGAGACAGGGAGAGAGTGAGAACGAGAGAGAGAGACAGAGAGAGAGACAGAGAAAGACAGAGACAGAGAGTGACAGAGATAGAGAGAGAGAGACAGAGGGAGAGAGAGACAGTGACAGTGAGAGAGAGATAGAGAAACAGGGAGAGAGTGACAGTGAGAGAGAGACAGAGAGAGGGAAACAGACAGAGAGAGACGGAGAGAGAGACAGAGAGACAGAGAGAGAGAGTGACAGAGAGACAGAGAAACAGAGAGAGAGAGAGAGACAGAGAGAGAGACAGAGACAGAGAGACAGAGAGACAGAGAGAGACAGAGAGACAGAGAGAGAGAGAGAGTGAGACAGAGAAAGAGAGACAGAGAGAGAGGGAGGCAGAGAGAGAGACAGAGAGAGAGAGACAGAGAGAGAGAGAGACAGTGACAGAGAGAGAGAGATAGAGAGACAGGGAGAGAGTGACAGTGAGAGAGAGACAGAGAGAGGGAAACAGACAGAGAGAGAGAGACGGAGAGAGAGAGACAGAGAGACAGAGAGAGAGAGTGACAGAGAGACAGAGAAACAGAGAGAGAGAGAGAGAGACAGAGAGAGAGACAGAGAGACAGAGAGACAGAGAGAGAGTGAGACAGAGAAAGAGAGACAGAGAGAGAGGGAGGCAGAGAGAGAGACAGGGAGAGAGAGAGACAGAGAGACAGAGAGAGAAGGAGACAGAGAGAGAGACAGGGAGTGAGAGAGACAGAGAGAGAGAGAGAGACAGAGAGAGAGGGAGACAGAGCGAGAGACAGGGAGTGAGAGACTTATAGAGGGAGAGAGAAGGGTGAAATAATCCGAATGTTGAAATTATAGTGGAACAAATACAGTAATTATTCTTTTACAGTCTGGACCAGCATTTATTGGCCATTTCAAAATGCCCGGGAAGGTGTTGGTGAGCAGGTTTGCTGAAGTACATGTTACTGGGCCTATAATTGGTGTGTTACTGATCCTGTACATGTTACTGGGCCTATAATTGGTGTGTTACTGATCCTGTACATGTTACTGGGCCTATAATTGGTGTGTTACTGATCCTGTACATGTTACTGGGCCTATAACAGGCATGTTACTGGTCCTGTACATGTTACTGGGCCTATAACAGGCATGTTACTGGTCCTGTACATGTTACTGGGCCTATAACAGGCATGTTACTGGTCCTGTACATGTTACTGGTCCTATAACAGGCATGTTCCTGGTACTGTACATGTTACTGGTCCTAAAACAGGCATGTTGCTGGTACTATACATGTTACTGGTCCTAAAACAGGCATGTTCCTGGTATTGTACATGTTACTGGTCCTGAAACAGGCATGTTGCTGGTACTATACATGTTACTGGTCCTAAAACAGGCATGTTCCTGGTATTGTACATGTTACTGGTCCTAAAACAGGCATGTTGCTGGTACTATACATGTTACTGGTCCTAAAACAGGCATGTTCCTGGTATTGTACATGTTACTGGTCCTAAAACAGGCATGTTACTGGTACTGTACATGTTACTGGTCTTAAAACAGACATGTTACTGG
>JANJGN010002936.1:5000-15000 GCA_026770705.1 Isurus oxyrinchus
CTGAGTGAGTGGATCCCAGGGAGCGATCGGGAGGCCTGTACACAGTATCTGGGCCTGTCTCTGAGTGAGTGGATCCCAGAGGTGGAGTGATCCTGAGGCCTGTACTCAGTATCTGGGCCTGTCTCTGAGTGAGTGGATCCTGGAGGTGGAGTGATCCTGAGGCCTGTACTCAGTACCTGGGCCTGTCTCTGAGTGAGTGGATCCCAGAGGGGGAGTGATCCTGTGGCCTGTACTCATTACCTGGGCCTGTCTCTGAGTGAGTGGATCCCGGAGGGGGAGTGATCCTGAGGTCTGTACTCAGTACCTGGGCCTGTCTCTGAATGAGTGGATCCCAGAGGGGTAGTGATCCTGAGGCCTGTATTCAGTCCCTGGACCTGTCTCTGAGTGAGTGGATCCCAGAGGGGGAGTGATCCTGAGGCCTGTACTCAGTATCTGGGCATGTCTCTGAGCGAGTAGATCTCAGAGGGTCAGTCATCCTGTGGCCTGTACTCATTACCTCGGCCTGTCTCTGAGTGAGTGGATCCCAGAGGTGGAGTGATCCTGAGGCCTGTACTCAGTATCTGGGCCTGTCTCTGAGCGAGTAGATCCCAGAGGGGGAGTGATCCTGCGGCCTGTACTCATTACCTGGGCCTGTCTGAGTGAGTGGATCCCAGGGCGAGCGATCCTGAGGCCTGTACTCAGTATCTAAGCCAGTCTGAGTGAGTGGATCCCAGGGGCGAGCGATCCTGAGGCATGTACTCAGTATCTATGCCAGTCTGAGTGAGTGGATCCCAGAGGGGAAGCGATCCTGAGGCCTGTACTCAGTATCTAAGCCAGTCTGAGTGAGTGGATCCCAGGGAGCGATCGGGAGGCCTGTACACAGTATCTGGGCCTGTCTCTGAGTGAGTGGATCCCAGAGGTGGAGTGATCCTGAGGCCTGTACTCAGTATCTGGGCCTGTCTCTGAGTGAGTGGATCCTGGAGGTGGAGTGATCCTGAGGCCTGTACTCAGTACCTGGGCCTGTCTCTGAGTGAGTGGATCCCAGAGGTGGAGTGATCCTGAGGCCTGTACTCAGTATCTGGACCTATCTCTGAGCGAGTAGATCCCAGAGGGGGAGTGATCCTGTGGCCTGTACTCATTACCTGGGCCTGTCTCTGAGTGAGTGGATCCCGGAGGGGGAGTGATCCTGAGGTCTGTACTCAGTACCTGGGCCTGTCTCTGAATGAGTGGATCCCAGAGGGGGTAGTGATCCTGAGGCCTGTATTCAGTCCCTGGGCCTGTCTCTGAGTGAGTGGAACCCAGAGGGGGAGTGATCCTGAGGCCTGTACTCAGTATCTGGGCATGTCTCTGAGCGAGTAGATCTCAGAGGGTCAGTCATCCTGTGGCCTGTACTCATTACCTCGGCCTGTCTCTGAGTGAGTGGATCCCAGAGGTGGAGTGATCCTGAGGCCTGTACTCAGTATCTGGGCCTGTCTCTGAGCGAGTAGATCCCAGAGGGGGAGTGATCCTGCAGCCTGTACTCATTACCTGGGCCTGTCTGAGTGAGTGGATCCCAGGGCGAGCGATCCTGAGGCCTGTACTCAGTATCTAAGCCAGTCTGAGTGAGTGGATCCCAGGGCGAGCGATCCTGAGGCCTGTACTCAGTATCTAAGCCAGTCTGAGTGAGTGGATCCCAGGGAGTGATCCTGAGGCCTGTACTCAGTATCTAAGGCAGTCTGAGTGAGTGGATCCCAGGGAGCAATCCGGAGGCCTGTACTCAGTATCTGGGCCTGTGTCTGAGTGAGTGGATCCCGGAGGTGGAGTGATCCCAATGCCTGTACTCAGTACCTGGGCCTGTCTCTGAGCGAGTAGATCCCAGAGGGGGAGTGATCCTGCGGCCTGTACTCATTACCTGGGGCCTGTCTCTGAGTGAGTGGATCCCGGAGGGGGGGTGATCCTGAGGCCCGTACTCATTACCTGGGCCTGTCTCTGAGTGAGTGGATCCCAGAGGGGGAGTGATCCTGAGGCCTGTACTCAGTACCTGGGCCTGTCTCTGAGTGAGTGGATCCCAGAGAGGGAGTGATCCTGTGGCCTGTACTCATTACCTGGGCCTGTCTCTGAGTGAGTGGATCCCGGAGGGGGGGTGATCCTGAGGCCCGTACTCATTACCTGGGCCTGTCTCTGAGTGAGTGGATCCCAGAGGGGGAGTGATCCTGAGGCCTGTACTCAGTACCTGGGCCTGTCTCTGAGTGAGTAGATCCCAGAGAGGGAGTGATCCTGTGGCCTGTACTCATTACCTGGGCCTGTCTCTGAGTGAGTGGATCCCAGAGGTGGAGTGATCCTGTGGCCTGTACTCAGTATCTGGGCCTGTCTCTGAGCGAGTAGATCCCAGGGAGTGATCCTGAGGCCTGTACTCAGTATCTAAGCCAGTCTGAGTGAGTGGATCCCAGGGCGAGCGATCCTGAGGCCTGTACTCAGTATCTAAGCCAGTCTGAGTGAGTGGATCCCAGGGAGCAATCCGGAGGCCTGTACTCAGTATCTGGGCCTGTGTCTGAGTGAGTGGATCCCGGAGGTGGAGTGACCCCAATGCCTGTACTCAGTACCTGGGCCTGTCTCTGAGTGAGTGGATCCCAGAGGGGGAGTGATCCTGAGGCCTGTACTCAGTATCTAAGACAGTCTGAGTGAGTGGATCCCAGGGAGTGATCCAGAGGCCTGTACTCAGTATCTGGGCCTTTGTCTGAGTGAGTGGATCCCGGAGGTGGAGTGATCCTGTTGCCTGTACTCAGTATCTGGGCCTGTCTCTGATTGAGAGGAACCCAGAGGGGGAGTGATCCCAATGCCTGTACTCAGTACCTGGCCTGTCTCTGAGTGAGTGGATCCCAGAGGGGGAGTGATCCTGAGGCCTGTACTCAGTATCTAAGACAGTCTGAGTGAGTGGATCCCAGGGCAACTGATCCTGAGGCCTGTACTCAGTATCTGGGCCTGTCTCTGAGTGAGTGGATCCCGGAGGTGGAGTGATCCTGTGGCCTGTACTCAGTATCTGGGCCTGTCTCTGAGTGCGTGGATCCCAGAGGGGGAGTGGTCCTGAGGCCTGTACTCAGTACCTGGGCCTGTCTCTGAGTGAATGGATCCCAGGGAGTGATCCTGAGGCCTGTACTCAGTATCTAAGACAGTCTGAGTGAGTGGATCCCAGGGCAAGTGATCCTGAGGCCTGTACTCAGTATCTATGCCAGTCTGAGTGAGTGGATCCCAGAGGGGGGAGCGATCCTGAGGCCTGTACTCAGTATCTAAGCCAGTCTGAGTGAGTGGATCCCAGGGAGCGATCGGGAGGCCTGTACACAGTATCTGGGCCTGTCTCTGAGTGAGTGGATCCCGGAGGTGGAGTGATCCTGAGGCCTGTACTCAGTATCTGGGCCTGTCTCTGAGTGAGTGGATCCTGGAGGTGGAGTGATCCTGAGGCCTGTACTCAGTACCTGGGCCTGTCTCTGAGTGAGTGGATCCCAGAGGGGAAGTGATCCTGAGGCCTGTACTCAGTACCTGGGCCTGTTTCTGGGCGAGTAGATCCCAGATGCGGAGTGATCCTGTGGCCTGTACTCATTATCTGGGCCTATCTCTGAGCGAGTGGATCCCAGAGGGGGAGTGATCCTGTGGCCTGTACTCAGTATCTGGGCCTGTCTCTGAGTGAGTGGATCCCAGAGGAGGAGTGATCCTGAGGCCTGTACTCAGTACCTGGGCCTGTCTCTGAGCGAGTAGATCCCAGAGGGGGAGGGGGGGGGGGTGATCCTGTGGCCTGTACTCATTACCTGAGCCTGTCTCTGAGTGAGTGGATCCCAGAGGTGGAGTGATCCTGAGGCCTGTATTCAGTATCTGGGCCTGTCTCTGAGCGAGAAGATCCCAGAGGGGGAGTGATCCTGAGACCTGTACTCATTACCTGGGCCTGTCTCTGAGTGAGTGGATCCCGGAAGGGGAGTGATCCTGTGGCCTGTACTCAGTACCTGGGCCTGTCTCTGAGCGAGTGGATCCCAGAGGGGGAGTGATCCTGAGGCCTGTACTCAGTCCCTGGGCCTGTCTCTGAGTGAGTGGATCCCAGAGGGGGGAGTGATCCTGAGCCCTGTACTCAGTACCTGGGCCTGTCTCTGAGTGAGTGGATCCCAGAGGGGGAGTGATCCTGAGCCCTGTACTCAGTACCTGGGCCTGTCTCTGAGTGAGTGGATCCCAGAGGGCGAGTGATCCTGAGGCCAGTACTCAGTACCTGGGCCTGTCTCTGAGCGAGTGGATCCCAGAGGGGGAGTGATCCTGAGGCCTGTACTCAGTACCTGGGCCTGTCTCTGAGTGAGTGGATCCCAGAGGGGGAGTGATCCTGAGGCCAGTACTCAGTACCTGGGCCTGTCTCTGAGTGAGTGGAGATCGGGCCGCTGAATATACTTGAGGCTGTGGGGTTGGGGGGTGGGGGGGTCACCGCGGAAACTTGAGTCTAGGTGGCTTATCCAGCCCCCATCTCGATCCAGGGTGTGCTTCTCCCCCGGCCTCCGACCCTCCAACCCACCCCGACATTCTCTCTCGCTTCCACCGTCTTGCCAACGCTACCCCACCACCACTACCCCCCCCACCCCCACCCCACTGGTGGCACTAGGACACCCAGATCCCTCTGCATCTCAGAGCTCTGCAATCTCTCACCACTTAGATAACACACTTCATACTAACCTTCTGTGATTCATGCACTAGGACACCCAGATCCCTCTGTGTCTCAGAGCTCTGCAATCTCTCACCATTTAGATAATACACTTCATACTAACCTTCTGTGATTCATGCACTAGGACACCCAGATCCCTCTGTGTCTCAGAGCTCTGCAATCTCTCACCATTTAGATAATACACTTCATACTAACCTTCTGTGATTCATGCACTAGGACATCCAGATCCCTCTCCGTCTCAGAGCTCTGCAATCTCTCACCATTTAGATAACACACTTCATACTAACCTTCTGTGATTCATGCACTAGGACACCCAGATCCCTCTGTGTCTCAGAGCTCTGCAATCTCTCACCATTTCGATAATACACTTCATACTAACCTTCTGTGATTCATGCACTAGGACACCCAGCTCCCTCTGTGTCTCAGAGCTCTGCAATCTCTCACCATTTCGATAATACACTTCATACTAACCTTCTGTGATTCATGCACTAGGACACCCAGATCCCTCTGCGTCTCAGAGCTCTGCAATCTCTCACCATTTAGATAATACACTTCATACTAACCTTCTGTGATTCATGCACTAGGACACCCAGATCCCTCTGCGTCTCAGAGCTCTGCAATCTCTCACCATGTAGATAATACACTTCACACTAACCTTCTGTGATTCATGCACTAGGACACCCAGATCCTTCTGCACCTCAGAGCTCTGCAATCTCTCACCACTTAGATAACATGCTTCATACTAACCTTCTGTGATTCATGCACTAGGACACCCAGATCCCTCTGTACCTCAGAGCTCTGCAATCTCTCACCATTTAGATAATACACTTCATACTAACCTTCTGTGATTCATGCACTAGGACACCCAGATCCCTCTGCGTCTCAGAGCTCTGCAATTTTTCACCATTTAGATAATACGCTTCATACTAACCTTCTGTGATTCATGCACTAGGACACCCAGATCCCTCTGTACCTCAGAGCTCTGCAATCTCTCACCATTTAGATAATACGCTTCATACTAACCTTCTGTGATTCATGCACTAGGACACCCAGATCCCTCTGTGTCTCAGAGCTCTGCAATCTCTCACCATTTAGATAATACACTTCATACTAACCTTCTGTGATTCATGCACTAGGACACCCAGATCCCTCTGTGTCTCAGAGCTCTGCAATCTGTCACCATTTAGATAATACACTTCATACTAACCTTCTGTGATTCATGCACTAGGACACCCAGATCCCTCTGCGTCTCAGAGCTCTGCAATCTCTCACCATTCGGATAACAGGCTTCCCTTTCAACCTTCCTGCCAAAATGGACGGTCTCACAATTGCCCAGGTTACCCCCGGCTTTCTCAGGGGCAAGGGGGCAAAAGCGGAACAGGGTAAAAACCGGGAGGGACAAATCCGGACCTGGGGATTTGTCCACTTTCAAGCCTGCCGACACCTCCAATACCTTGTCACTCCCTGTGTCCATTTGCGCCAGAACCTCGCAGTCTATCCCTCCCCAAATTCCACACCGTCACTCCCTTGGGATGAGAGGCACAGGCAGGAACAATGCGCAGAGAGTCCCGGAGACGCAGGTGGAGGGGGAGCCGGAGATCACTTACTTGTGTGAGAAGTTGTTGTTCGAGAGGTTAAGGTGGCTCAAGTGAGTGCAGCATCCGTGTAGCAGAGCGCCAAACAGCTGTGGGAGGGCAAGAGAGAGACAACATCGGGCGATCGAAGGCTGTACAGTGCTCCCGGCGTGGTCTCACCGAGGGATACGGAGACCGGAACGGTGCACGGTGCTCCGAGTGTGGTCTAACCGAGGGGGATACGGAGACCGGAACTGTGCACGGTGCTCCGAGTGTGGTCTAACCGAGGGGATACGGAGACCGGAGCTGTGCACGGTGCTCCGAGTGTGGTCTAACCGAGGGGGATACGGAGACCGGAACTGTGCACGGTGCTCTGAGTGTGGTCTAACCGAAGGGGATACGGAGACCGGAAATGTGCACGGTGCTCCGAGTGTGGTCTAACCGAGGGATACGGAGACCGGAACTGTGCACGGTGCTCCGAGTGTGGTCTAACCGAAGGGGATACGGAGACCGGAACGGTGCACGGTGCTCCGAGTGTGGTCTAACCGAGGGGGATACGGAGACCGGAACTGTGCACGGTGCTCCGAGTGTGGGTCTAACCGAGGGATACGGAGACCGGAACTGTGCACGGTGCTCCGAGTGTGGTCTAACCGAAGGGGATACAAAGACCGGAACTGTGCACGGTGCTCCGAGTGTGGTCTAACCGAGGGATACGGAGACTGGAACGGTGCACGGTGCTCCGAGTGTGGTCTAACCGAAGGGGATACAAAGACCGGAACTGTGCACGGTGCTCCGAGTGTGGTCTAACCGAGGGATACGGAGACCGGAACGGTGCACGGTGCTCCGAGTGTGGTCTAACCGAAGGGGATACGGAGACCAGAACTGTGCACGGTGCTCCGAGTGTGGTCTAACCGAAGGGGATACTGAGAACGGAACTGTGCACGGTGCTCCGAGTGTTGTCTAACCGTGGGTGATACGGAGACCGGAACTGTGCACGGTGCTCCGAGTGTGGGTCTAACCCAGGGATACAGAGACAGGAACTGTGCACGGTGCTCCGAGTGTGGTCTAACCGAGGGATACAGAGACCGGAACTGTGCACGGTGCTCCGGGTGTGGTCTAACCGAGGGGGATACGGAGACCGGAACTGTGCACGGTGCACCGAGTGTGGTCTAACCGAGGGGGATAAGGAGACCGGAACTGTGAGTTTGAGATGGATAAGCTGATACTCACAACATCAATAGCACAATCGGTCCCAGCGAGATTCAGATCGACTAAGACATTCTGTCGGGCAAGAAAATTATACAAATTCTGCAAAACAGTTAATATACAGCACGGGGTTAGATACAGAGTAAAGCTCCCTCTACACTGTCCCCATCAAACACTCCCAGGACAGGTACAGCACGGGGTTAGATACAGAGTAAAGCTCCCTCTACACTGTCCCCATCAAACACTCCCAGGACAGGTACAGCACGGGGTTAGATACAGAGTAAAGCTCCCTCTACACTGTCCCCATCAAACACTCCCAGGACAGGAACAGCACGGGGTGAGATACAGAGTAAAGCTCCCTCTACACTGTCCCCATCAAACACTCCCAGGACAGGTACAGCACGGGGTTAGATACAGAGTAAAGCTCCCACTACACTGTCCCCATCAAACACTCCCAGGACAGGTACAGCACGGGGTGAGATACAGAGTAAAGCTCCCTCTACACTGTCTCCATCAAACACTCCCAGGACAGGTACAGCACGGGGTTAGATACAGAGTAAATCTCCCTCTACACTGTCCCCATCAAACACTCCCAGGATAGGTAAAGCACGGGGTTGGATACAGAGTCAATCTCCCTCTACACTGCCCCATCAAACACTCCCAGGACAGGTACAGCATGGGGTTAGATACAAAGTAAAGCTCCCTCTACACTGTCCCCATCAAACACTCCCAGGACAGGTACAACACGGTGTTAGATACAGAGTAAATCTCCCTCTACACTGTCCCCATCAAACACTCCCAGGACAGGTACAGCACGGGGTTAGATACAGAGTAAATCTCCCTCGACACTGTCCCCATCAAACACTCCCAGGACAGGTACAGCACGGGGTTAGATACTGAGTAAAACTCCCTCTAAACTGTCCCCATCAAACACTCCCAAGACAGGTACAGCACGGGGTTAGATACAGAGTAAATCTCCCTCTACATTGTACCCATCAAACACTCCCAGGACAGGTACAGCACGGGGTTAGATACAGAGTAAATCTCCCTCTACACTGTCCCCATCAAACACTCCCAGGACAGGTACAGCACGGGGTTAGATACAGAGTAAATCTCCCTCTACACTGTCCCCATCAAACACTCCCAGGACAGGTACAGCACGGGGTTACATACAGAGTAAAGCTCCCTCTACACTGTCCCCATCAAACACTCCCAGGACAGGTACAGCACGGTGTTAGATACAGAGTAAATCTCCCTCTACACTGTCCCCATCAAACACTCCCAGGACAGGTACAGCACCGGTGAGATAGAGAGTAAATCTCCCTCTACACCGTCCCCATCAAACACTCCCAGGACAGGTACAGCACGGGGTTAGATACAGAGTAAATCTCCCTCTACACTGTCCCCATCAAACACTCCCAGGACAGGTACAGCACGGGGTTAGATACAGAGTAAAGCTCCCTCTACACTGTCCCCATCAAACACTCCCAGGACAGGTACAGCACGGGGTTAGATACAGAGTAAAGCTCCCTCTACACTGTCCCCATCAAACACTCCCAGGACAGGTACAGCACGGGGTTAGGTACAGAGTGAATCTCGCTTTCGGGGTGATCCAGTGAGAGTGATCAGGTTCCCATGTTTCCCTGGTTTCAGGAACTCACCGCAGCATCGTCTCCAGCCAACATGCCCGGGTTCCTGCTCAGGTCCAAGTGAGTCAGCGTGTTGGTGAAGTTATGTCCATTGTTCAGCGTCTGAGCGAGAGGGACCAGACCTTGGGAAAGGAGAGGAACGGATGAGAGGAGATTTGTAGAGTAGGTTTCTCAACAACAGACGCCAGTGCAGGTATGTAAAATTCCAGTCCTGTTATCACGTGTGAGGCTCTTACACCCCTCCCTATCCCTGTAACCTCCTCCAGTCCCTACACCCCTCCCTATCTCTGTAACCTCCTCCAGCCCCTACACCCCTCCCTATCTCTGTAACCTCCTCCAGCCCCTACACCCCTCCCTATCCCTGTAACCTCCTCCAGTCCCTACACCCCTCCCTATCCCTGTAACCTCCTCCAGCCCCTACACCCCTCCCTATCTCTGTAACCTCCTCCAGCCCCCTACACCCCTCCCTATCCCTGTAACCTCCTCCAGCCCCTACACCCCTCCCTATCTCTGTAACCTCCTCCAGCCCCTACACCCCTCCCTATCTCTGTAACCTCCTCCCACCCCTACACCCCTCCCTATCTCTGTAACCTCCTCCTGCCCCTACACCCCTCCCTATCTTTGTAACCTCCTCCTGCCCCTACACCCCTCCCTATCTTTGTAACCTCCTCCAGCCCCTACAACCCTCCCTATCTCTGTAACCACCTCCAGCCCCTACACCCTTCCTATCTCTGTAACCTCCTCCAGCCCCTACACCCCTCCCTATCTCTGTAAACTCCTGCAGCCCCCTACACCCCTCCCTATCTCTGTAACCTCCTCCAGCCCCTACACCCCTCCCTATCTCTGTAACCTCCTCCAGCCCCTACACCCCTCCCTATCCCTGTAACCTCTTCCAGCCCCTACACCCCTCCCTATCTCTG
>JANJGN010002936.1:20000-32500 GCA_026770705.1 Isurus oxyrinchus
CCATGGGGATTGTGTACAGTGGGAGTGAAGGGGAAGGGGTTTGGGTCCATTGGGATTGTGTACGGTGGGAGTGAACGGGAAGGGGTTTGGGATTGGGATTGTGTACAGTGGGAGTGAACGGGAAGGGGTTTGGGTCCATTGGGATTGTGTACGGTGGGAGTGAAGGGGAAGGGGTTTGGGATTGGGATTGTGTACGGTGGGAGTGAAGGGGAAGGGGTTTGGGTCCATTGGGATTGTGTACAGTGGGAGTGAAGGGGAAGGGGTTTGGGTCCATTGGGATTGTGTACGGTCGGAGTGAAGGGGAAGGGGTTTGGGTCCATTGGGATTGTGTACGGTGGGAGTGAAGGGGAAGGGGTTTGGGTCCATTGGGATTGTGTACGGTGGGAGTGAACGGGAAGGGGTTTGGGTCCATTGGGATTGTGTACGGTGGGAGTGAAGGGGAAGGGGTTTGGGTCCATTGGGATTGTGTACAGTGGGAGTGAACGGGAAGGGGTTTGGGTCCATTGGGATTGTGTACAGTGGGAGTGAACGGGAAGGGGTTTGGGATTGGGATTGTGTACAGTGGGAGTGAACGGGAAGGGGTTTGGGTCCATTGGGATTGTGTACGGTGGGAGTGAACGGGAAGGGGTTTGGGTCCATTGGGATTGTGTACGGTGGGAGTGAAGGGGAAGGGGTTTGGGTCCATTGGGATTGTGTACAGTGGGAGTGAAGGGGAAGGGGTTTGGGTCCATTGGGATTGTGTACAGTGGGAGTGAAGGGGAAGGGGTTTGGGTCCATTGGGATTGTGTACGGTGGGAGTGAAGGGGAAGGGGTTTGGGATTGGGATTGTGTACGGTGGGAGTGAAGGGGAAGGGGTTTGGGTCCATTGGGATTGTGTACAGTGGGAGTGAACGGGAAGGGGTTTGGGATTGGAATTGTGTACAGTGGGAGTGAAGGGGAAGGGGTTTGGGATTGGGATTGTGTACAGTGGGAGTGAAGGGGAAGGGGTTTGGGTCCATTGGGATTGTGTACGGTGGGAGTGAACGGGAAGGGGTTTGGGATTGGGATTGTGTACGGTGGGAGTGAAGGGGAAGGGGTTTGGGTCCATTGGGATTGTGTACGGTGGGAGTGAAGGGGAAGGGGTTTGGGTCCATTGGGATTGTGTACGGTGGGAGTGAACGGGAAGGGGTTTGGGTCCATTGAGATTGTGTACAGTGGGAGTGAAGGGGAAGGGGTTTGGGTCCATTGGGATTGTGTACGGTGGGAGTGAAGGGGAAGGGGTTTGGGATTGGGATTGTGTACAGTGGGAGTGAAGGGGAAGGGGTTTGGGTCCATTGGGATTGTGTACAGTGCGAGTGAAGGGGAAGGGGTTTGGGTCCATTGGGATTGTGTACAGTGGGAGTGAACGGGAAGGGGTTTGGGATTGGGATTGTGTACGGTGGGAGTGAAGGGGAAGGGGTTTGGGTCCATTGGGATTGTGTACAGTGCGAGTGAAGGGGAAGGGGTTTGGGATTGGGATTGTGTACAGTGGGAGTGAACGGGAAGGGGTTTGGGTCCATTGGGATTGTGTACAGTGGGAGTGAAGGGGAAGGGGTTTGGGTCCATTGGGATTGTGTACAGTGGGAATGAAGGGGAAGGGGTTTGGGTCTATTGGGATTGTGTACAGCGGGAGTGAACGGGAAGGGGTTTGGGTCCATTGGGATTGTGTACGGTGGGAGTGAACGGGAAGGGGTTTGGGATTGGGATTGTGTACAGTGGGAGTGAAGGGGAAGGGGTTTGGGATTGGGACTGTGTACAGTGGGAGTGAACGGGAAGGGGTTTGGGTCCATTGGGATTGTGTACGGTGGGAGGGAAGGGGAAGGGGTTTGGGATTGGGATTGTGTACAGTGGGAGTGAAGGGGAAGGGGTTTGGGTCCATTGGGATTGTGTACAGTGGGAGTGAACGGGAAGGGGTTTGGGTCCATTGGGATTGTGTACAGTGGGAGTGAACGGGAAGGGGTTTGGGATTGGGATTGTGTACAGTGGGAGTGAAGGGGAAGGGGTTCGGGATTGGGATTGTGTACAGTGGAAATGAAGGGGAAGGGGTTTGGGTCCATGGAGATTGTGTACAGTGGGAGTGAAGGGGAAGGGGTTTGGGTCCATTGGGATTGTGTACAGTGGGAGTGAACGGGAAGGGGTTTGGGTCCATTGGGATTGCGTACAGTGGGAGTGAAGGAGAAGGGGTTTGGGTCCATTGGGATTGTGTACGGTGGGAGTGAACGGGAAGGGGTTTGGGTCCATTGGGATTGTGTACAGCGGGAGTGAAGGGGAAGGGGTTTGGGTCCATTGGGATTGTGTACAGTGGGAGTGAAGGGGAAGGGGTTTGGGATTGGGAGTGTGTACAGTGGGAGTGAACGGGAAGGGGTTTGGGTCCATTGGGATTGCGTACAGTGGGAGTGAAGGAGAAGGGGTTTGGGTCCATTGGGATTGTGTACGGTGGGAGTGAACGGGAAGGGGTTTGGGTCCATTGGGATTGTGTACAGCGGGAGTGAACGGGAAGGGGTTTGGGTCTATTGGGATTGTGTACAGTGGGAGTGAAGGGGAAGGGGTTTGGGTCCATTGGGATTGTGTACAGTGGGAGTGAAGGGGAAGGGGTTTGGGTCCGTTGGGATTGTGTACAGTGGGAGTGAAGGGGAAGGGGTTTGGGATTGGGATTGTGTACAGTGGGAGTGAAGGGGAAGGGGTTTGGGATTGGGATTGTGTACAGTGAGAGTGAAGGGGATGGGGTTTGGGTCCATTGGGATTGTGTACAGTGGGAGTGAAGGGGAAGGGGTTTGGGTCCATTGGGATTGTGTACAGTGGGAGTGAAGGGGAAGGGGTTTGGGTCCATTGGGATTGTGTACAGTGGGAGTGAACAGGAAGGGGTTTGGGTCCGTTGGGATTGTGTACGGTGGGAGTGAAGGGGAAGGGGTTAGGGATTGGGATTGTGTACAGTGGGAGTGAAGGGGAAGGGGTTTGGGTCCATTGGGATTGTGTACAGTGGGAGTGAACGGGAAGGGGTTTGGGTCCGTTGGGATTGTGTACGGTGGGAGTGAAGGGGAAGGGGTTTGGGATTGGGATTGTGTACAGTGGGAGTGAACGGGAAGGGGTTTGGGATTGGGATTGTGTACAGTGGGAGTGAAGGGGAAGGGGTTTGGGTCCATTGGGATTGTGTACAGTGGGAGTGAAGGGGAAGGGGTTTGGGATTGGGATTGTGTACAGTGGGAGTGAAGGGGAAGGGGTTTGGGATTGGGATTGTGTACAGTGGGAGTGAACGGGAAGGGGTTTGGGATTGGGATTGTGTACAGTGGGAGTGAACGGGAAGGGGTTTGGGTACATTGGGATTGTGTACAGTGGGAGTGAAGGGGAAGGGGTTTGGGTCCATTGGGATTGTGTACGGTGGGAGTGAAGGGGAAGGGGTTTGGGTCCATTGGGATTGTGTACAGTGGGAGTGAAGGGGAAGCGGTTTGGGATTGGGATTGTGTACAGTGGGAGTGAAGGGGAAGGGGTTTGGGTCCATTGGGATTGTGTACAGTGGAAGTGAAGGGGAAGGGGTTTGGGATTGGGATTGTGTACAGTGGGAGTGAAGGGGAAGGGGTTTGGGTCCATTGGGATTGTGTACAGTGGGAGTGAACGGGAAGGGGTTTGGGTCCATTGGGATTGTATACGGTGGGAGTGAAGGGGAAGGGGTTTGGGTCCATTGGGATTGTGTACAGTGGGAGTGAACGGGAAGGGGTTTGGGTCCGTTGGGATTGTGTACGGTGGGAGTGAAGGGGAAGGGGTTTGGGATTGGGATTGTGTGCAGTGGGAGTGAAGGGGAAGGGGTTTGGGATTGGGATTGTGTACAGTGGGAGGGAACGGGAAGGGGTTTGGGATTGGGATTGTGTACAGTGGGAGTGAAGGGGAAGGGGTTTGGGTCCATTGGGATTGTGTACAGTGGGAGTGAAGGGGAAGGGGTTTGGGATTGGGATTGTGTACGGTGGGAGTGAAGGAGAAGGGGTTTGGGTCCATTGGGATTGTGTACGGTGGGAGTGAAGGGGAAGGGGTTTGGGTCCATTGGGATTGTGTACGGTGGGAGTGATCGGGAAGGGGTTTGGGATTGGGATTGTGTACAGTGGGAGTGAAGGGGAAGGGGTTTGGGTCCATTGGGATTGTGTACAGTGGGAGTGAACGGGAAGGGGTTTGGGTCCATTGGGATTGTGTACAGTGGGAGTTAACGGGAAGGGGTTTGGGTACATTGGGATTGTGTACAGTGGGAGTGAAGGGGAAGGGGTTTGGGTCCATTGGGATTGTGTACGGTGGGAGTGAAGGGGAAGGGGTTTGGGTCCATTGGGATTGTGTACGGTGGGAGTGAAGGGGAAGGGGTTTGGGTCCATTGGGATTGTGTACGGTGGGAGTGAACGGGAAGGGGTGTGGGTCCATTGGGATTGTGTACAGTGGGAGTGAAGGGGAAGGGGTTTGGGTCCATTGGGATTGTGTACAGTGGGAGTGAACGGGAAGGGGTTTGGGTCCATTGGGATTGTGTACAGTGGGAGTGAAGGGGAAGGGGTTTGGGATTGGGATTGTGTATGGTAGGAGTGAAGGGGAAGGGGTTTGGGTCCATTGGGATTGTGTACGGTGGGAGTGAAGGGGATGGGAATTGGGATTGGGATTGTGTACAGTGGGAGTGAAGGGGAAGGGGTTTGGGTCCATTGGGATTGTGTTCAGTGGGAGTGAACGGGAAGGGGTTTGGGTCCATTGGGATTGTGTACAGTGGGAGTGAACGGGAAGGGGTTTGGGTCCATTGGGATTGTGTACGGTGGGAGTGAAGGGGAAGGGGTTTGGGTCCATTGGGATTGTGTACAGTGGGAGTGAAGGGGAAGGGGTTTGGGATTGGGATTGTGTAGGGTGGGAGTGAAGGGGAAGGGGTTTGGGATTGGGATTGTGTACAGTGGGAGTGAAGGGGAAGGGGTTTGGGATTGGGATTGTGTACAGTGGGAGTGAAGGGGAAGGGGTTTGGGTCCATTGGGATTGTGTACGGTGGGAGTGAAGGGGAAGGGGTTTGGGTCCATTGGGATTGTGTACAGTGGGAGTGAACGGGAAGGGGTTTGGGTCCATTGGGATTGTGCACGGTGGGAGTGAAGGGGAAGGGGTTTGGGATTGGGATTGTGTACAGTGGCAGTGAAGGAGAAGGGGTTTGGGTCCATTGGGATTGTGTACAGTGGGAGTGAAGGGGAAGGGGTTTGGGATTGGGATTGTGTACGGTGGGAGTGAAGGGGAAGGGGTTTGGGTCCATTGGGATTGTGTACGGTGGGAGTGAAGGGGAAGGGGTTTGGGTCCATTGGGATTGTGTACAGTGGGAGTGAAGGGGAAGGGGTTTGGGATTGGGATTGTGTACGGTGGGAGTGAACGGGAAGGGGTTTGGGTCCATTGGGATTGTGTGCGGTGGGAGTGAAGGGGAAGGGGTTTGGGATTGGGATTGTGTACAGTGGGAGTGAAGGGGAAGGGGTTTGGGTCCATTGGGATTGTGTACAGTGGGAGTGAAGGGGAAGGGGTTTGGGTCCATTGGGATTGTGTACAGTGGGAGTGAACGGGAAGGGGTTTGGGTCCATTGGGATTGTGTACGGTGGGAGTGAAGGGGAAGGGGTTTGGGTCCATTGGGATTGTGTACGGTGGGAGTGAAGGGGAAGGGGTTAGGGATTGGGATTGTGTACAGTGGGAGTGAATGGGAAGGGGTTTGGGTCCATTGGGATTGTGTACAGTGGGAGTGAACGGGAAGGGGTTTGGGTCCATTGGGATTGTGTACAGTGGGAGTGAAGGGGAAGGGGTTTGGGATTGGGATTGTGTACAGTGGGAGTGAAGGGGAAGGTGTTTAGGTCCATTGGGATTGTGTACGGTGGGAGTGAAGGGGAAGGGGTTTGGGTCCATTGGGATTGTGTACGGTGGGAGTTAAGGGGAAGGGGTTTGGGTCCATTGGGATTGTGTACGGTGGGAGTGAAGGGGAAGGGGTTTGGGTCCATTGGGATTGTGTACAGTGGGAGTGAACGGGAAGGGGTTTGGGTCCATTGGGATTGTGTACGGTGGGAGTGAAGGGGAAGGGGTTTGGGTCCATTGGGATTGTGTACGGTGGGAGTGAAGGGGAAGGGGTTTGGGTCCATTGGGATTGTGTACAGTGGGAGTGAAGGGGAAGGGGTTTGGAATTGGGATTGTGTACAGTGGGAGTGAAGGGGAAGGGGTTTGGGTCCATTGGGATTGTGTACGGTGGGAGTGAAGGGGAAGGGGTTTGGGATTGGGATTGTGTACGGTGGGAGTGAAGGGGAAGGGGTTTGGCTCCATTGGGATTGTGTACAGTGGGAGTGAAGGGGAAGGGGTTTGGGTCCATTGGGATTGTGTACGGTGGGAGTGAAGGGGAAGGGGTTTGGGTCCATTGGGATTGTGTACAGTGGGAGTGAACGGGAAGTGGTTTGGGTCCATTGGGATTGTGTACAGTGGGAGTGAAGGGGAAGGGGTTTGGGATTGGGATTGTGTACAGTGGGAGTGAAGGGGAAGGGGTTTGGGATTGGGATGGTGTACGGTGGGAGTGAAGGGGAAGTGGTTTGGGTCCATTGGGATTGTGTACAGTGGGAGTGAAGGGGAAGGGGTTTGGGTCCATTGGGATTGTGTACGGTGGGAGTGAAGGGGAAGGGGTTTGGGTCCATTGGGATTGTGTACAGTGGGAGTGAACGGGAAGGGGTTTGGGTCCATTGGGATTGTGTACAGTGGGAGTGAAGGGGAAGGGGTTTGGGATTGGGATTGTGTACAGTGGGAGTGAAGGGGAAGGGGTTTGGGATTGGGATTGTGTACAGTGGGAGTGAAGGGGAAGGGGTTTGGGATTGGGATTGTGTACAGTGGGAGTGAACGGGAAGGGGTTTGGGTCCATTGGGATTGTGTACAGTGGGAGTGAAGGGGAAGGGGTTTGGGATTGGGATTGTGTACAGTGGGAGTGAACGGGAAGGGGTTTGGGTCCATTGGGATTGTGTACAGTGGGAGTGAAGGGGAAGGGGTTTGGGTCCATTGGGATTGTGTACAGTGGGAGTGACGGGGAAGGGGTTTGGGATTGGGATTGTGTACGGTGGGAGTGAAGGGGAAGGGGTTTGGAATTGGGATTGTGTACAGTGGGAGTGAAGGGGAAGGGGTTTGGGTCCATTGGGATTGTGTACAGTGGGAGTGAAGGGGAAGGGGTTTGGGTCCATTGGGATTGTGTACAGTGGGAGTGAACGGGAAGGGGTTTGGGATTGGGATTGTGTACGGTGGGAGTGAAGGGGAAGGGGTTTGGGTCCATTGGGATTGTGTACAGTGGGAGTGAAGGGGAAGGGGTTTGGGTCCATTGGGATTGTGTACGGTGGGAGTGAACGGGAAGGGGTTTGGGTCCATTGGGATTGTGTAGGGTGGGAGTGAAGGGGAAGGGGTTTGGGATTGGGATTGTGTACGGTGGGAGTGAACGGGAAGGGGTTTGGGTCCATTGGGATTGTGTAGGGTGGGAGTGAAGGGGAAGGGGTTTGGGATTGGGATTGTGTACAGTGGGAGTGAAGGGGAAGGGGTTTGGGTCCATTGGGATTGTGTACAGTGGGAGTGAACGGGAAGGGGTTTGGGTCCATTGGGATTGTGTACGGTGGGAGTGAAGGGGAAGGGGTTTGGGATTGGGATTGTGTACAGTGGGAGTGAACGGGAAGGGGTTTGGGTCCATTGGGATTGTGTACGGTGGGAGTGAAGGGGAAGGGGTTTGGGATTGGGATTGTGTACAGTGGGAGTGAAGGGGAAGGGGTTTGGGTCCATTGGGATTGTGTACAGTGGGAGTGAACGGGAAGGGGTTTGGGATTGGGATTGTGTACGGTGGGAGTGAACGGGAAGGGGTTTGGGATTGGGATTGTGTACAGTGGGAGTGAACGGGAAGGGGTTTGGGATTGGGATTGTGTACAGTGGGAGTGAAGGGGAAGGGGTTTGGGTCCATTGGGATTGTGTACAGTGGGAGTGAAGGGGAAGGGGTTTGAGTCCATTGGGATTGTGTACAGTGGGAGTGAACGGGAAGGGGTTTGGGTCCATTGGGATTGTGTACGGTGGGAGTGAAGGGGAAGGGGTTTGGGATTGGGATTGTGTACAGTGGGAGTGAACGGGAAGGGGTTTGGGTCCATTGGGATTGTGTACGGTGGGAGTGAAGGGGAAGGGGTTTGGGATTGGGATTGTGTACAGTGGGAGTGAAGGGGAAGGGGTTTGGGTCCATTGGGATTGTGTACAGTGGGAGTGAACGGGAAGGGGTTTGGGATTGGGATTGTGTACGGTGGGAGTGAACGGGAAGGGGTTTGGGATTGGGATTGTGTACAGTGGGAGTGAACGGGAAGGGGTTTGGGATTGGGATTGTGTACAGTGGGAGTGAAGGGGAAGGGGTTTGGGTCCATTGGGATTGTGTACAGTGGGAGTGAAGGGGAAGGGGTTTGGGATTGGGATTGTGTACAGTGGGAGTGAAGGGGAAGGGGTTTGGGTCCATTGGGATTGTGTACAGTGAGAGTGAAGGGGAAGGGGTTTGGGTCCATTGGGATTGTGTACGGTGGGAGTGAAGGGGAAGGGGTTTGGGTCCATTGGGATTGTGTACAGTGGGAGTGAAGGGGAAGGGGTTTGAGTCCATTGGGATTGTGTACAGTGGGAGTGAACGGGAAGGGGTTTGGGATTGGGATTGTGTACAGTGGGAGTGAACGGGAAGGGGTTTGGGTCCATTGGGATTGTGTACAGTGGGAGTGAAGGGGAAGGGGTTTGGGATTGGGATTGTGTACAGTGGGAGTGAAGGGGAAGGGGTTTGGGTCCATTGGGATTGTGTACAGTGGGAGTGAAGGGGAAGGGGTTTGGGTCCATTGGGATTGTGTACGGTGGGAGTGAAGGGGAAGGGGTTTGGGTCCATTGGGATTGTGTACAGTGGGAGTGAAGGGGAAGGGGTTTGGGTCCATTGGGATTGTGTACAGTGGGAGTGAAGGGGAAGGGGTTTGGGTCCATTGGGATTGTGTACAGTGGGAGTGAAGGGGAAGGGGTTTGGGTCCATTGGGATTGTGTACGGTGGGAGTGAAGGGGAAGGGGTTTGGGATTGGGATTGTGTACAGTGGGAGTGAAGGGGAAGGGGTTTGGGTCCATTGGGATTGTGTACAGTGGGAGTGAAGGGGAAGGGGTTTGGGTCCATTGGGATTGTGTACAGTGGGAGTGAAGGGGAAGGGGTTTGGGTCCATTGGGATTGTGTACAGTGGGAGTGAAGGGGAAGGGGTTTGGGTCCATTGGGATTGTGTACAGTGGGAGTGAACGGGAAGGGGTTTGGGATTGGGATTGTGTACAGTGGGAGTGAAGGGGAAGGGGTTTGGGATTGGGATTGTGTACAGTGGGAGTGAAGGGTAAGGGGTTTGGGATTGGGATTGTGTACAGTGGGAGTGAAGGGGAAGGGGTTTGGGATTGGGATTGTGTACAGTGGGAGTGAAGGGTAAGGGGTTTGCCTCGATAACAATGCGGCTAACAGTGCAGACTTCCTTACACTTTCAGTCCTGTGTTCTCCATCTCAAGCTCCTCAATGGTTCTGGATCTGCTCACTGTGTGTAAAACCTGCTCAATCACCTCGGAACCCTGGAGAGTCGGAGGGAGACAAAGTGTTCATTAATACTGGCCCTCCAACAGTACGGCTCTCCCTCAGCGCTGACCCTCCAACAGTGCGGCTCTCCCTCAGCGCTGACCCTCCGACAGTGCGGCTCTCCCTCAGCGCTGACCCTCCGACAGTGCGGCTCTCCCTCAGCGCTGACCCTCCGACAGTGCGGCTCTCCCTCAGTACTGACCCTCCGACAGTGCGGCTCTCCCTCAGTACTGACCCTCCGACAGTGCGGCACTCCCTCAGCGCTGACCCTCCGACAGTGCGCCTCTCCCTCAGCACTGACCCTCCGACAGTGCGGCTCTCCCTCAGTACTGACCCTCCAACAGTGCGGCTCTCCCTCAGTACTGACCCTCCGACAGTGCGGCTCTCCCTCAGCACTGACCCTCCGACAGTGCGGCTCTCCCTCAGTACTGACCCTCCGACAGTGCGGCACTCCCTCAGCACTGGCCCTCCAACAGTGCGCCTCTCCCTCAGTACTGACCCTCCAACAGTGCGGCTCTCCCTCAGTACTGACCCTCCGACAGTGCGGCTCTCCCTCAGCACTGACCCTCCGACAGTGCGGCTCTCCCTCAGTACTGACCCTCCGACAGTGTGGCACTCCCTCAGCACTGGCCCTCCAACAGTGCGCCTCTCCCTCAGTACTGACCCTCCGACAGTGCGGCTCTCCCTCAGCACTGATGCTCCGACAGTGCGGATCTCCCTCAGTACTGACCCTCCGACAGTGCGGCACTCCCTCAGTACTGACCCTCCGACACTGCGGCACTCCCTCAGTACTGACCCTCCAACAGTGCGGCTCTCCCTCAGCACTGGCCCTCCAACAGTGCGCCTCTCCCTCAGCACTGACCCTCCGACAGTGCGGCTCTCCCTCAGCACTGACCCTCCGACAGTGCGGCTCTCCCTCAGCACTGACCCTCCGACAGTGCGGCACTCCCTCAGTACTGACCCTCCAACAGTGCGGCTCTCCCTCATTACTGACCCTCCAACAGTGCGGCTCTCCCTCAGTACTGACCCTCCAACAGTGCGGCTCTCCCTCAGCACTGACCCTCCGACAATGCGGCTCTCCCTCATTACTGACCCTCCGACAGTGCAGCTCTCCCTCAGCACTGACCCTCCAACAGTGCGGCTCTCCCTCAGTACTGACCCTCCAACAGTGCGGCTATCCCTCAGCACTGACCCTCCGACAGTGCGGCTCTCCCTCAGTACTGACCCTCCGACAGTGCAGCTCTCCCTCAGTACTGACCCTCCGACAGTGCGGCTCTCCCTCAGTACTGACCCTCCGACAGTGCAGCTCTCCCTCAGTACTGACCCTCCGACAGTGCGGCTCTCCCTCAGCACTGACCCTCCGACAGTGCGGCTCTCCCTCAGTGCTGACCCTCCAACAGTGCGGCTCTCCATCAGCACTGACCCTCCGACAATGCGGCTCTCCCTCAGCATTGACCCTCCGACAGTGCGGCTCTCCCTCAGCACTGACCCTCCGACAGTGCGGCTCTCCCTCAGCACTGACCCTCCGACAGTGCGGCTCTCCCTCAGCACTGACCCTCCGACAGTGCCGCTCTCCCTCAGTACTGACCCTCCGACAGTGCGGCTCTCCCTCAGCACTGACCCTCCGACAGTGCGGCTCTCCCTCAGCACTGACCCTCCGACAGTGCAGCTCTCCCTCAGCACTGACCCTCCGACAGTGCGGCTCTCCCTCAGTACTGACCCTCCGACAGTGCGGCTCTCCCTCAGCACTGACCCTCCGACAGTGCGGCTCTCCCTCAGTGCTGACCCTCCAACAGTGCGGCTCTCCCTCAGCATTGACCCTCTGACAGTGCGGCTCTCCTTCAGTACTGACCTTCTGTCAGTGCGGCTCTCCCTCAGTACTGACCCTCCCACAGTGCGGATCTCCCTCAGTACTGACCCTCCGACAGTGCGGCTCTCCCTCAGTACTGACCCTCCGACAGTGCGGCTCTCCCTCAGTACTGACCCTCCGACAGTGCGGCTCTCCCTCAGTACTGACCCTCCGACAGTGCGGCTCTCCCTCAGTACTGACCCTCCGACAGTGCGGCTCTCCCTCAGCACTGACCCTCCGACAGTTCGGCTCTACTTCAGCACTGACCCTCCGACAGTGCAGCTCTCCCTCAGTACTGACCCTCCGACAGTGCGGCTATCCCTCAGTACTGACCCTCCGACAGTGCGGCTATCCCTCAGCACTGACACTCCGACAGTGCGGCTCTCCCTCAGCACTGACCCTCCGACAGTGCGGCTCTCCCTCAGCACTGACCCTCCGACAGTGCGGCTCTCCCTCAGCACTGACCCTCCCACAGTGCGACTCTCCCTCAGTACTGACCCTCCGACAGTGCGGCTCTCCCTCAGCACTGACCCTCCGACAGTGCGGCTATCCCTCAGCCCTGACCCTCCGACAGTGCAGCTCTCCCTCAGCACTGACCCTCCGACAGTGCGGCTCTCCCTCAGTACTGACCCTCCGACAGTGCGGCTCTCCCTCAGTATTGACCCTCCGACAGTGCGGCTCTCCCTCAGTACTGACCATCCGACAGTGCAGCTCTCCCTCAGCACTGACCCTCAGACAGTTCGGCTCTCCTTCAGCACTGACCCTCCGACAGTGCGGCTCTCCCTCAGCACTGACCCTCCGACAGTGCGGCTATCCCTCAGCACTGACACTCCG
This sequence comes from Isurus oxyrinchus, assembly GCA_026770705.1. NCBI lineage: Eukaryota > Metazoa > Chordata > Chondrichthyes > Lamniformes > Lamnidae > Isurus > Isurus oxyrinchus. The sequence continues at coordinate 32,300 of JANJGN010002936.1, forward strand.
AAAGTGCAGCTCTCCCTCAGCACTGACCCTCCGACAGTGCGGCTCTCCCTCAGTACTGACCCTCCGACAGCGCGGCTCTCCCTCAGTACTGACCCTCCGACAGCGCGGCTCTCCCTCAGTACTGACCCTCCGACAGCGCGGCTCTCCCTCAGTACTGACCCTCCGACAGCGCGGCTCTCCCTCAGCACTGACCCTCCGACA